>JANHFM010010013.1:282744-294117 GCA_032468115.1 Grayia smithii
ATGCCGGCCACATGACCACAGAGACGTCTTTGGACAGCGCTGGCTCTTCGGCTTTGAAACAGAGATGAGCACTGCCCACTAGAGTCAGAAATGACTAGCACATATGTGTGAGGGGAAACTTTACCTTTACCTTGGGAGCTGTTGAGGCCATTTGAGGGTTTATAGGGCACAGATAAAGCCTCAAACAGCTTCAACAGCTCTCAGAGAGAGTACACGTTCCTTTGTTGCTCTTACTGTTGTTCAGTATTTATTTAGTTTTTTTTAAAGGGCATGAACAAATGTTCATTGCCAAGGATCTTGCAAATAATGTCCCAATCCTCTTTCTTTTATCATTGAGAGATATTTAAATTCCTTTTCAAAACTATTCTTATTGTTCAGTTAAAAAGAAGAGAAAGCTTCAGCCAGCATAAGAATTTAATATTTTACAAATAAAAATAAAAATTTTAATATTAAGGTTTTTTAATATATATTTTACTTAGGCTATGTTGTATATTTGGGGATGTGATATTAGGATTTGTTGTTGAAATGGCTACTTTTAATGTCTGAATAACTTTATCTACTGAGAACCATCCAATCTGGGTGGGGTGTCAATTCAATAAACAAAATAAAGACACAGTGCATCATTCTTTGTCCGATGCTGTGGAGAAACAGGAAAGATAAGCTTCTGCCTGGACGTTGGATAAGAAAGCTGAATAGCCACAGCTTTGAAGCCGCATTGAAAAGAGAACAGACTTTCTCTTGGTGGAGGTAGAAGTTGTTCTGGCAATGTAAATGAGCATTCCTGACAGCAGGAATCTGACCTGAGAAAGAAATAGCAGAACAGGCTTTGCTGATTATAACAGAAAGAAGATTTATTTACAAGAAATACTTTCGAGAGACGGGCAAAGCTTAGCTAGCTACATCCATGCTTATGTTGCTTGGGAAAAAAGGTAAGAGGGAGTTATTTTATTTATTTGTTTGTTTGTATCTTGTCTTTATTATTTTTACAAATAACTCAAGGCAGGCAAACATATCCAACACACCAGGGGTGGGTTCCACTTACCTTTACTACTGGTTCACAACGGGAGCGCATGCATGCTTCTGCACATGCACAGATCACCCCATGATGATGTCGGGGTGGTTGGACGGAGCCTCCCGCCAGTTTTACTGTAGGTTCTAAGAACCGGACAGAACCGGCAGCAACCCACCAGTGCAACACACCTTTCTCCTCCTATTTTCCTCACAACAATTACCCTGTGAGATGGGTTGGGCCAAAAGAGAGTGACTGGTCCAAAGTCACCCAGCTGGCTTTCATAACTAAGATAGGATTTGAATTCCCGCTTTCTAGCCTGGTGCCTTAACCACTAGACCCAACTTTGTGATTACTTACACAAAGAGCAGGTGGTGATAGAAAAAAAAAAGAGACCCAGTGTAAATCCTTTACTGTCTCTTCTGATTAGGCATTCATGAGTGGTTGAGAGTCAGTTCTGCTGGACTTCCTGGGCCTTCAACACCTCTTGCAAATAAAACCAAGGTTAAATTATATGTCAGTTTGATTTGGTCTGCTTGGAGTTGCTGTGAACCTTCTCTGCAGAGATCACACTACAGGTAGTCCTCAATTTACAAATGGTTGTTTAGTGACCATTTGAAGTTATGACAGATCAAAAGGTACTTATGACCCAGTTCTGAAGTTACAGAGTTGCCGCTCTTCCCGTGGTCACATGATGACAATTTATGACATTTTTACTGAAAAACTGTCTTTACTTTTTGACAAAATCAACCCATAACAAACAATGAATTCATTCAACTATCATGGTAATTCACTTAATAACCGTCACAAAAAAAGTTGTAACCTCAGGTTGGTCTTGTCATGACCTTCTTTATGATCATTGCAATTTATAACCATAATGGGCAGGATCCTTTTTTGTCATTCAGTTGAGGACTACCTGAACAAAAGAAGACAGAAAAGGGTTTCTTCCTCTAGTAGTATCAATGACTTCAGGGATCAGTCAATCCTCTGAGACAATCCACCCAGGAAGAACAATCATGACTACTAACTTTATCTTTATTAAAATTAACAGAATTTTGAAAGATTGAAGGTCCCTCCCCCCTTTCCTTTTATTCTATGGAAAACTAAGGAGGATCATTCCTGAAATGCTTCCCATGCCTCCTCTTCTTCTGTAAAATGAGAAATATTCTGTATGTTGGTTCTGCAGTCTGCATCACTTCCTCCTGGTTCACAAGATCATTCCCACATACCATTATAGAATCTGACCAAATGTGTCAGAAGTAACTAATGTGAAGGATCTCCCTGTCATCCAGAGTTGGGCCAGCAGGTCTTGAGAAAGGCAAGGCAGGGGTAATCCTCACAGATGACCAATTCCTCCACTGACACCCACTGGCCAAAGCTTCTTGGCAGCATATCCCAGAGGATGTAAGCAGGAAGCATTTTCATTCCCAATGCCTGCTGCCTCTATCCCTGCTGGCCAAATCTTCTGGATGTTGTATCCCCAGAATGTTCAGGCCAAGAATTTTGCTCAGAAGGGCCACCAGAATATCTGTTCTGGACAAGAGTTTTGGTCAATGGGTACCACCATGCACAAGGGATGCATGGTGGTGCTTTCATTTTGCCTCCCAGAAGGAAATTGGGTTAGTGATGGTGGAAAGCAATTAGACAGTATCATTGACTCCACTTTCAAAGGATATTTGATGAGCAGTTTTGGCCAGAAAATGGCAGATGAAGTCTCACCCACTCACCATCAACTCACCTGCCTCTTCTATACCCATATGCCAAAATTCTTCCAGACTGGGTTGTGTTTGGTAGATGTTGAAATGTTGTATACAATAGGCATATATCAAAACCAGCCAGTCAGCCCCAAAATAATTCAGAGAGAGAGGGAGAGGGAGAAGGAGAGGGAGTGGGAGAGGGAGAGGGAGAGATTGGCCCAAAATTACCCAGCTAACTTTCATGTCTTAAACAAGATTCAGTCTCTGGGCTTCTTGCTTGGCATCTTAATCACTGGACCAAACTGGCACTAATTATTATTATTATTTTATAATAATTATTATTATTTTATAAATAATAATAATTATATTATTATTATTGGTATTGGTATTGATATTATTATAATTTATATGCCTCCCTTCTCCCGAAGGACTCAGGGCAGCTAACAAAAATTAAAAATATACATAAACAATTTAAAATAACAATTAAAACCAAATTAAGACATTTAAAAGGTATTAAAACCCTCAGTCAGCTCAGCCAATTTGATGAAACAGCCTCATCTTCAGGTCGTGGTGGAAGGAACAGCGGTCGGGGGCTGTCTGGAGCTCAGTGAGCAACCCATTCCAGAGGGTTGGTGTGCCCACAGAGAACACCCTCCCCCTGGGGGCCGCCGGCTGACATTGTCTGGCCGCCGGCACCCTGAGGAGGCCAGCTCTGTGAGACCGCACAGGACGGTGGGAGGAAGGCAGAAGGTGGTCCTGCAAGTATAGATTCTTTAATCTTTTAGTAGTATTTCATAATATAATCAAATATTAATAGAATAGAATAGAATAGAATAGAATATAATTTTTTTCACTTTTATCCTATTTATTGTTGTATATTATCTTTTTAATTTCTTGTGAGCCACCCCGAGTTCTTTGGGAGAAGGGAGGCATATAAATGCAATTAAATAAATAAATAAATAAATAAATAAATAAATAAATAAATAAATAAATAAATATTCACACTAGATGTTCCCAGTCATCTAATTTGCAAGACTTTTTCATATACGGTATACATATTTGATGCCTCTGAGAAGGTGTCCTAGAGCAGCAGTTCTCAACATTTATTGTCAGGGCCATAAGTATAGTTTAAGAAAAACAACTTGCCCAGAGGCAGATTTTTATCCAGGCACACCAACACTACCTGCTTAAAATTTCATTTATAGCATAGCTGTGACATGCAGTTTGGGGACAGTCTTGGATAGCGCTGCCTAGCCTGACTTACTACCCCCTTCTCCCTTTCCCCCTGAAAAGTGCTGCAGAATTAAAATTCTTCAGGGTTTGAAAGCATTGCAAATCAGGAAAGTAGACTAACTTGAATGGACTGGAGTTGATTGACTTGAACAGTAGGCTGAAGTCACCAATTAGAAGAGGTCTCAGAGGTAGATGGAACAAATCCCTTATGTAAACACTGAAGTCATGGGGGGAACATGTTTTGGTTAATCCTGTCAAAAACTTATGCTCTTGCCTGATCCCAATTTTCTCGCAGTTATCCTTTGCCTTTTCAAAGTCAGTCCAAGGGAGATGGGCAGTTAAGAAATATGAAATATAAATAAAATAAATAAATACCTATGGGTTCAATGTGCATGCATATGCCTCCATTTACATAGTAACTACATAAAGTATATGATATCCATAACATATATGAAGGAATGAGAAGGTCTCCATGACCCAGTTCATATGTTCAAAGTTATTTTACTCTCTCAGACTCTATAACGTCAAGGAATGATGTTCTGGAAAGAGTTAGAGAAAGTCCATTGGTTACCCATTGCAAATTGCTTAATAAAAACAAACTTTGGCTGTAGCTCTTACTTTGGCAAATTATATAATTCATGTTCACAGAACGAAGCGCTTACAATACAGATTTTAAATTAAAACTGGTGGCTGAAAATTAAAAGCAGAAATAACAGATGTGCTCAAAAAAGATATTTCTATTGGTATCCTTTGAAACAACTAATTGTTCTGCTAGGATTGAAATCAGATTTTCCTGGGTAGGCCTTGATTGCATCACACCTTTTTTAACCACAGTGAATGAAGTGAATTAGAAAGTTACTAGATATATTTTCTTTTCCTTCTGTGTTCCAAATAACTATCATAAATTTGCTGAAAATCATTTGCAGGCTGCTCAAACGTTTGGCAATATAGGGTAAAGAACATTTCCACCTATTAAGGGAAGTGCAGCCCAGTCTTAGCACTGAAATTATAATGAGTAAGAGTGTGGGAATCATGGTTGATCTGTCTCAAACAGATGTTCTGACTTAAGGGGATGTGTCCATTTTGATGTTGCAAAGTGACTCACAGAAGGACTCAGTGCTACCTCAATAAATTGTTGAGTTGGGGCCAATCTGCCTGGAATCTCGTGGCAATGTCTTCTGCAAAGCAAGGCAAGAATCCTCATGTACTGTTTTGAAGTAGGGTTGTGCTTCATCTTGTATTGAATGTTTTTTTTTTAATCTCCATTCAGTGAAGTGCCTCTTTAAATATCTGCATAGTCCTAATAATCAGAAGTATGTGAACCTGGAACAATGTGAACCTGGAACTCACATGATGGTGAACCTATTGCACACGTGCCAGAGATGGCACCCAGAGCTCTCACTGCTGACACATGCGTGGTTGCCCCAGGTCAGATCTCCGTGGTGTTTCTTTCATGAGCTTCTGTTTCCCTGCAAACAACAAAACAGAAGCTCACGAAAGAAAAAGATCTTGCCTCTTGCTGCGCTGCCTTTGTTGGGATGCTCCGCCTCCTGTTGGCTAGCTGGTCTTTGGGTCTCTGCTGCACATGTGCGCATGTCCATGCATGCACATGTTCACACATGTTTGTGCACGTGCATGTTTGCGCATATCTGTGCACGTGCATGTTTGCGCATGTCTGTGCATGCGCATGCATATCCATGCATGCACACATTTGCACACGTGCACACCTTTCAGTTTGGACATGTGTGCATGCAGTTTGGGCACTCAGTGTCTAAAAGGTTCGCCATCACTGATCTACCCCTTCTGTAGGAGAATAAGTAATAAATCAGTTAATGTTTTTGTTAGAACATTTATTTAGAGATGAGCTGCATTGAAAACTCTCCAAGTTGCTGACATTGACCATTTGCTTCTCTGTGGGATAGAGGGATACAATAGATTGTTACCTGAAGAGACTATAAATTTGTATAGTTACCCACCAAACATACAATAAAATCCAACATGTTTTCCCCCAAAATTGTGATAGTAGGCATTTACTAAAAAAGCAAAGCGTTTTCATCCAAGGCACAAATGTCAAGTTCAAATTATCATATTTTGCATATATAGTGTGAAGACCTGGCTCTCTTGAGAAGTTTATAATGCTGAAAAAGGTGGAAGGGAATAGGAAAGGACAACTAACAGCAAGATGGACAAATTCAATTGCAATGGTGACAGGAGCACAACTGAAAATCTAAAGGGCAGACTGGACATAGATCATCATGGTCTATCTATGTGGTTGGTAAGATCTGACATCAACTTGATGGCACATAATCAATCAGACAATTGTTAATGAATTAGGGATGTTTGGAAATAATGTTGGATTGCTCATTCAAGATTAAGTAGAAAAGTACTTTCCAACTAAGGGAAAAAGGTATAAATAAGTAGCACCTATGTAGAATATTTTTTCTGTGGGCTTCAGTCCGTTATCTCAGTATTACTTTTTACAATTTGAGTTGTGCTCCCTCCTCTCATCACCAACCTTAGGCTTGCAACATTCAAGATTCAGATTTGCAATATTCAAGTCTTGGATCCTGATGCTCAGGTGGTAGCTATATTTAAAAATGCATTTTTTCCAGTGGAAGCTAGTTCACCAGCTGTGTCAGAATGATCTAGCCACAATAATTCATCTCCTCCTAACAAGCATATTTGATTATGTAATATACTCTCTGTGTGGCAGTCTTTGACGAGTGTCTGGAAACTTCAACTGGTTCAGAGTGAAACTGCTAGGCTATAAATTGTTCAGACCATTTTGACCAATAATACTACTGTCATCCACATGGATTGTTCTGGTCCCAATTAGTAATGCTGGCATGACCTTGAAAATTTGTTTTGAACTTGGAACCTTTCTCTTCACATGAATTTCCATTTCGTTGTTAGACATGTATATATAGCCTTATCAAGAATTTATGAAAAGTAGCGAGATTAGATTTGTGTTGGGGGAAAAGGATAAGCAAACCAACACCAATATTCTCATATCACTTTCAGATATCTGGATAGTGTCTTCTATCAAGGAAATCCCTCCACAGAAATGAGGAACCAGGAAAATCATTTAAAGAGGATCCTGAATTAAATGCCTGATGTCTCACATTTGATAATGTCCCTAATCCAAGGATTGGAAGTTTTTGGCCAGCAGGTCAAGAAGGCTGATCTATGTGGCTCTTGGGCCATATTTCCCCCCTCACATCGTATATATGAGACATGCTTTTCATCTGTAGTGAGAAACATGGTTGCCCATACAGTACTGCTCAATCATAATGGAACCTTCTCATTACAGGTATTCTTTCACTTACAACCATTTGTTTAGTGACTGTCCTAAAATATGACACTGAAGAAAATGTTTTATGACATTTTTCACACAACCATTGTAGCATCCTCATATTACATGATCAAAATTCGAGCACTTGGCAACTGGCATGTACTATGACAGTTGCACTGTCCTGGGCTCATGTGATCACCATTTGTAACTTTCCCAGGTGGCTTCTGACAAGAAAAGTCAATGAAGGAAGCCAGATTTTCTTAATGACCGCATCATTGACTTAACAATTGCAATGATGACCAATGGCAATGCAGTGATGCAATGATGACTGTCTTGCTTAGCAACAGAACTTTTGGGCTATCTGTACTTTTGTAAGTCTTATGACAGTCCTAAACTGGGGCATTGTGTGACTGGACCTGGTTTTATTATCTTTATGTGGTAGTTGTTAAATAAATGCTATGATTGTAAAATGACCACCACAGCTGTTAAGCAAACCATTATTCACTATGGGCATTTTTGCCACACGTAAATGCTGGCTTTCAGCAAAAATGTCATAAATTGTGATCACAGGACTGTAAGATGCTGAAACAGTTATAAATAAGGGCCAGTTGCCAAGTGCCCGAAATGTGGGCATAGGATCCTGGGAGGGCAGCTAGCTATTAGAATTTTAGAACAAGGTCATTTCAACAAAGTGACATTTGTTGTAACTTTGAATGGTCACTAAGCCACTGGTCATAAGTTGAAGACTATCTCTAGTGGCATCTTGGAAATCCTGTCCTTTCCCGCGAAAGGAAAGATTTGCCATATTGTATCTGCTGGCCTAGCTCTAACTTTGTTCTTTTCAGTTTTGTGGTTCTGATTCTTTCAGAAGTCCTATTTGAGCATTGGGCTACAAAATCATTGCTCAATCACAGAATAATATAGAAAGTAGAGGTAGAGGAATTCAACTACAGAGTGTCAAAGAATGGGAAACTATATTACAGGAGGGATGTCGCATCCTCTTGCCTTTGACTGCATTAGAAGCAATCTTTTTTCTTGTTTTATTTTCATTTTGCCTCTGTATATAAATTCTAAGCAAACAATAAGCAAACAAGCAGCCTTCATCCCACTGCTTTATCAAGTCCCTAGAAGATAAGATAAGCACCATGACTGGACAGGGAAACTTTTATCTTTTTTATTCAATATACAATTTCAATGTGGCTGATTTTAAAATAAAGTAGTCATGAGCTTTAACTTATGTGCAAATGGCTCAAGTTAGTAGCCTTTGGAAATTTGGAAGCAACGCTTGGTGTTATATCGGAGGGGCTGTCTGCTATAAAAAAATTAGCAAATGGAGACAGTATGATTTTCCTGAATGAAAGTACATCTTCTTGAAACTCTGGCTGAGTAATTATTACAGTTGTTCTACAGTGATATGATCTTTTAAGCCCTTAAAAACTGTGCATGGATAACTCAATGTAGCTACTTTTTGTATGCTCCAATTAGTAATTTAATAGCTCATGAGTCTGACTGCCTTGGCACCAACTTTTCCACTATCTCATAAAATGCAGCATTTTAGGTTACAGTCATTGTCACTGATGTGGTCTGTTGTGATATAAGCAGCAGCTCTTTCTCCAGATGGTTGTAAAGGTTAATGAGGAATTTATGCTGCGCTCGATACATATTAAACTGTATCTCTCAGTAGAAGCATCTACCACAGACACAAATTCATTTCTTCAACTTGTGCAGCTCTGTGGCTAACTACTAAGGAACACCAAGCTGTTATGTGGAACATTGTCCAGGTTTGCTATTTGCATGTGTAAATGTAGTGTTTAAGACTGAAGGGAAACAAAATCAAAGTTCTCTATAGAATTAGCCCACATTCATTATCTTATAGAGCAATTTTATTGTGCCATTAAAGGCTTTGATATTGGAAAAGTCCAGTGAACTGGCTCACCTGCTGGGGAGGAAGAAACAGAATGTAAATTTGAGAAGAAATAAAAATTACTGATCTATTTGGTTTCTTTCTTTCTTTCTTTCTTTCTTTCTTTCTTTCTTTCTTTCTTTCTTTCTTTCTTTCTCTCTCTCTTTCTTTCTTCTCCCTCCCTTTCCGCCTCTTTCTCCTCCTCCACTCCTTTCCTTCCTTCCTTCCTTCCTTCGTTCCTTCGTTCCTTCCTTCCTTCCTTCTTCGTTCCTTCGTTCCTTCCTTCCTCCTTCCTTCCTTCCTTCCTTCCTTCTTCCTTCCTCCTTCCTTCCTTCCTTCCTTCCTTCCTTCCTTCCTTCCCTCCTCCTCCTCTTTTCTCTTCCTTCTTTACCTAGCTTCTGCAAAAGCACCACGATTAAAAATAGTGCAAAATCCTCTCCCAAGCAGGCAGTTGAAAAGCTAGCAGCATTGGGGAATACCGTGTGTCAGACGTATGACGCATCTTGTAGACGGCTCCAGTTGTCGCAACAAATGTCCTTTTAATGCCTCTGAAATGCCTCGGTGTGTTTTGGTGGGCGATGCAGCACATGTGCTGTCGGCAGTTGTCCTTTCGGCTGTTGGGCGGTTTGGGGCCAAAGGGCTTTGTAACTCTTGGGGAACAGGTGTTCCTCAGAAGGTACGGTCGCAAAATTCAAGGTGGCGACCATCACACTGTGATCAAAGCTCAGCCTCTTGTTATGTGCGACATTCATGAAAAAGAGGCGGAGCTTCAACTGAGCCCTGAGACTGAGACTGAGAGAGAGATAAATTCTCTATGGCAGGAATGGGAACGATGGCTCTTTTTATGATTTGTGGACTTCAACTCCCAGAATTCCTGAGACAACCATGCTTTTTTCTTTCTTTCTTTTCGGAGAGCAGATCCCTCTCTCAAGAAAGGAGAATATTCATAACTCAGGGTTGGAATGAGGAGTCCTTGGGGCCCTCTGAGCCAGCTTGTTTTCTTGAAGATGTTTCATTATCCTAACTAGGTAACATCATCAGTGCTAGAAAAGAGGAGGATTTGAGGAGAGGAGGAGGAGGAGGAGGAGGAGGAGGAGGATGACAACTGTGCGGTCCTTGGTGCTCTCTGAGCTGGGTTGTTTTCTTGCAGACATTTTATTACCCTAACTAGGTAACATCATTAGTTGTAGAAGGGAGTAGAGTTTGTGGAGTAGTGGAGGAGGAGGAGGAGGAGGAGGAGGAGGACGACTATGTGGTCCTTGGTGCTCTCTGAGTGTGATTGTTTTCTTGCAGACCTTTCATTACCCTAACTAGGTAACATCATCAGTGCTAGACCTCTCTCTCTCCTGTACTGGTCAGGAAATTACTCTGCAGATAGTCCTCGACTTACAACCATTTGCTTGTTAACCATTCAAAGTTACAACATGACTTACAACTGTTTTTCACACTTATGACCATTGCAGCACAACATCTCACAGTCACATAATCAAACTTACTTGGCAAGTGCTTGACAAGTGGTTCGTATTTATGTCGGGCTGCAAATGTCCCAGGATCACGTGATCTCCTGTTGCAACCGCCTGACCGTCAAAGTCAAAAATAAAGCCAGATTCACATTAGAACCGTGTTGCTAACTCAACAGCTGCCTGGATTCACTTAACAACTCTGGCGAGAAAGGTTGTAAAATGGGGCCAAACTCACTCAAAAAACTGTCCCACTTAGCAAAACAAAACCCTGTTTGTGCTCGATTGTGGGGCTAAGTTGAGAATTACGGGTATTTCCCAAATTAGCCACTGCACACAACATGAGTGGAGCAGGGATGGTTCTACTTACCTTTACTACCGGTTCTCTTCATGCAAGCGCTTTGCGTGTGCATGCGCACTAACTAATCTCCTTGAAAAAAAACTAGAAACAAGCGCTCTGCACATGCACAGAGCAGAAAAACTGAGAAAAACGTAAATACAGTTGCGCAGGTGGGCCCAGCTCCTGGCCGTGGAGAACCGGTTCAGTGACGTCACACCATCACCGCTACCGGATCGCGCAAACTGGGCCGAACCAGGAGCAACCCACCACTGAAGTAGAGAACCTCTCCTGTAAAAGGTGCCCCTGTTAACTCAACAACTCAATAGATAAAAGGATCCTCGGTGGTGCACGTAGCTAGTGCACTGCTAAGTGTTTCCACTTAGTTCCATCTGCCTGCAATTAGTGTTGGTTCGAATCTCACCAGGCTCAAGGTTGACTC
>JANHFM010010014.1:0-13219 GCA_032468115.1 Grayia smithii
ATTGCTTCTAGAGAAAAGAAGGCAATCCAGTCATAACACATTGTTGAGATAGATTTTTCATGCTTTCCTTTTCTTCTCTTCTATATTTCTGTAATAACAGATAAGCAATTCCATACCCAACCCTACATGAAGACAAGGCTATGTTGTGACCTGATGCCTTGTCTCTTCTAAAAGTAATCACAAGTACATTTTTCTATTTTTCCCTTTCATACTCCTCATTGTTTGGTAGACTTGGATATTCAGTAAACCTAATATACTAAGTCTGTGATGGCGAATCTATGGCACGCAGAGCCCTCTCTGTGAGCACACCAATCATTGCCCCACCCCAGCTTTCATGCGCGCTTTCCGCCAGCCAGCTGGTTTTTGGGTCTCTGCCAAGCATGTGCAGGGGCGGAGCCTTCCCCGATCGCAGGTTCCCCCCAGCACGCCCTACATTTCTCCTCCATTTCTGCCACCCGTGCCTTCCCTGATCTCCGGAGGTTCATCCCTCCCCCCCAGTGCACCCTACCTTTCTACTCCATTTCTGCTGCCCGCACCAACCTGGAAGCCAAAATGGGGTGTGGGGGGCACATACATGGAGGACGGGATGCATGTGTGGGGGGGCACTCACTTTGCATTTTGGGGATTGGGGCACATGTGTGTGCATTCGCACACTTTGGGCACTTGGCACCAAAAGGGTTAACCATCACTGTACTAGGTGTTCAGAGCTGAGAAGTTCTGATGCAGTCTTTGACTAAGAACTTTAAGAAAGGATATCAGTATTTTATTTTAATTAATGGTGACTCTTTTAATTAGGAACAAAATTAGGAACATAGCTTGGAATTATATACACTGTATCCATAGGGATTTTTTTGGACCAAAAATCAATTTAGAGCTTTAATGAGTCTTCCAGCATCCCTTTTGCAGACCCCAGAGAGCCCCTCCCACGGACAAGTTGGAGCAAATTTTTAGCAACAGTTCCAATGTTGTTTTTTTTGCAAAGTTGCTTATATGTGTGTCTTCCAGTCATTAGTTTCATTACAGTTCGTACCACAATGTCTATTGAGAATTGCAGTAGCATTTCCATTCAATAGGAAAAACTAAACTGAGTATTCCATGTGCAATATGAAAATATATATTAAAAAATGAAATTTATTATAAAGGATTAACTGAGGAGTGCCATATTTGTCAAAGGGGAAGGCAGATAAAGATTGGTTATTAAGAAAAAGTTGCTTAGTTCAAAACCAAAAGAAAACCTAGAGGTGGTAAAGAGGGAAGAATAGTAAAACAAAAAGGATAGTCATATGTATAATAATTTCAATGAAGCTAATTGATTTTATGGAATGGAGTTGATGAATACTATAGGGAAGAGAAGAAGTAGATTTAACTACTGTATGAATGAAAGAACTAATATAGCTATCAGAAAGCATGAGCTGTTCTGGATGCATAGAATACAAATTCATACCTTGGTGATGTTGCTTTGTATGCTCCAATAATGAAGAAACCAGAATGAGTTTTGGAGAAAAAAAACCCAAATATGGTAATAAATGTGATCTAAGGAGAAATTATTCTGCTAAGCAATATGAATGAAAAGGTGGGAAATTAGTGCAAAAATGTTATTGGTTCATTTAAGTACTGTGATTGTTTCCTAAATTTATGCTTGGGAAAGATTTTTTGGTTTAAGTATCAATTATTTTCGTATGTACAGGTAATCCTCGACTTATGACCATTTGAAATAACAGTGGTGCTGAACTTGTCCCCAAAGCGCCCTCATGGTGACATGATCAAAATGTGGTTGCTTGGCAGCCCACCCACCCTTACACCCACAGGGCACTTCAACTCCCCACACATAACTATCTCCCTAAACAATGTGCATTTGACCCCCTGCACTCTGAGGGACGTGCCGCCCTATCTGAACTTCATCTTCTTGCTCCCACTGCTGAGGAAATATGCCCAGCCTGGTTCTTTGCAAGGTGGATTGTTAGCTGCATGAGGCTTTCCAGATCACATGTGGCAGTTTCCTTCCCAGACCTGGAGAAGATGACCTCATGTGGCCAGCAGCTGCCTCATGAAGAGTCAGACCAGACACGCCTCATCAACAGTGGAAGCAAAAAGACAGTGAAGGTGAGCTGGGACAGTGGAGTGGAGAGTGATGAGTGGTGAGTGTGATCACGGATGTTAAATAAGATAGAGTGGCTACAGCTTTGTTTTGCACCATGCTGCTGGGTCACACAGCAGCATGGTGCAAAGTTGAGCTTTGTGCTCAAAGAGCTTTGTACTACAGCTCAGGAGGCTTTTGTAGCCCTGGAATCATACGCAGACCATGAAGCCCCTTTGCACCACACTGCTGGTTCAGGCTGAGGTTGAGCTTTGTGCTGCAAAGGGCTTCATGCACAGCTCAAGCTTCTTGCAGCTCCAGAGCTCTGGTGTGCCAAGAAGCCCCTTTGTGCCCTACTGCTGGGCCAGGCTGAGGCTGGGCTTTATACTGTGAAGAGCTTTGCCCTGCTTCTCATGCAACATTGCACTTCACAACCACCTCTTTTAGCAATGGAAATTCTACTCTCAGCTCTGGTTGTAAATTGAGGACTACCTGTACACATCAACAAGGAATTAACTGAAAAATATAATTGATTTGATTGTTTACAATGAAAACTAGAAAGAATTCATGAAGGATGCAATGGTGAGGATAGGCCATCTGGCTAGCCAACTCTCTTTTTAAGAATGTTGAAGTATACATTTATTTACAGTTGATATATGTTTATTTTGCTTAGAAACCAGGAAAGAATGTGGCAGCAATAATCCAAAATATCCATTCTCAAAGAGAAAGAGATATGTTGAGAGAAGGAGACAGGTATTATTTCATGTTGATATTGTTCTATTTTTGTGATGTATGGAAAATACTATGATTTCAGTAGAGAAGAAATATTACTGGTCCTTCCAAATAATTTGGAACAAGCTAGAAGTTTAGAAAAAAATATTCATGCAAGATAGACTAGTAATTCCTTACAGTTTAAAATTTTCTCCTATTTGAATAATAATATGTTATACTCTTTACTTTGTTTTTTATAAAAATCACTTTTATTTTTGCATGGATTGCTTATATCTATCAAATAAAAGCAGTCCATATTGGGTAAAGCAAGAACTCCCTTTCCTGCAAAGAGCCACTTGGTAACTCCATGTCTTTCCTCCTTCTGGAAAGTGTGGAATAGCTAAGCTATTTTTTCAAATGCTCTAGTAGTGAAAAACTTTATCAGCCTTTTGCAAAGGGGGAAGATGTCAGTCACCAAGACATGGATAGTGATGGCCAGAAATAGAGAGATGCAGCAGAGAGAGGCAGAGATGGAGAAAAAGCTTTGTTTCAGGACCAGAAGTCTCAGGATCACCCCATCCTTGCCTTAGGAACCAAGATAGATGAAAATAAGAGATCTAAATATCCTTTTCCTGAATAAATATCTAACATCACCACCAGAGCTGTTTAGTTATATAAACTTAATTTATATTATTACTGTTACCACTATTATTGAAGTTTTTTTTCTGACCATAGTAATATATTAACATTTACACTTGTTTCTGCTCCACTGATTAAATATACAGTATATGATGCAAACCACATGGCAAATATTATTATTTTAAGGCAAGCATGATATTCAATATTATTGACAATTTAAAATGCATATGCTACATCTAAAAAGAGATAAACTTAAAATAGCTGTGGACCTTAAGTAGCAGCTGATTTATTTATGATTATATGCAGCATGCCACTTTTCCCCTGTGCTATAGATTTGGACAGGAAAGGCCTCGTTCCCGTAGCCCCATAAACTGCTCACTTTCTCCAAGATCACGGACTCCAAGCTTCACTTCCTGTAGTTCTCCCCGTAGCCCATTAAGCACAAACCGAACAGAGTGGGGAAATGGAAGAGAGCCAAGGGATCAGTTTCCTTATTCTCAGAGAGAGGAAGATAAAGAATTACTGCCATGGAGAGAGAATGTGGAAGAGAAAAGAGATCGGAGTGACATGTGGACTCATGAAAGAAAACATTATTTAAGGCACCTGGACTTGGAGGAGCATGTTGAAGCAACCCGAGGGCACAAAGAAAAATATTTAAGAGGAGGCTCACCCAGTGCAAAAGGGGCTTACCTTTTGCCTGCATATAAGATGAGAGAAGAAGATTGTTACAGAAAATCATCTAAGCAAAAGTCCAATAAATATCAAAATCAAACATTGGATGTTGCTTTGAAGGGCAAAAGAAAGGAAGAGACAAGAATGAGAGAATATAAACATTCTCATTGTGAAGTCACAGCTAAGGAGGAAACAGTAGAACAAAAATCCATCATGATGCCTGACAGTATCAGGCAAAAAGAAAGCGATAAAGAGAAATTAAAAGACAATGCTAAAAAGGCAGAGGACATGACACCTGGTATAGTTGAAAGAAATAATGTAAAGAAAGGAAAAGAAAATGGAAATGAAAATGAAAATGAGGTAATAAGTACTATAAATTATCACGAATGTAAAAATTATTTATTATTAACATTAATTATGAAAGAACTTCAATTGTTTTATAGACTAAACAACATAAAAATCCTGCTAACAACACTTATTTTGTTTAATTAGACTATACATTTGTTTTTGCAAGTTCAGTAAGTACTCAAGCTAACTAAATAACAGCAAAAATAACAAAAATATTGTGGTATGTTATATCTATATACTACTAAACTCTTCGGTCTCTAAACTTTAACTAGGTAAAATGGCGCATGATAGGACAAAACTTTCTGAATCAAGATAACTCAAATGGGCTGACCTACAGAACATGTTAAAAATCTAGGACTGACTCCTATGGAATTGAAATTTGGTTAAATTTGGTTAAATAAAATGGTTCTCAGTTCAGTTACTGCTTTAGCACAAATTGCATAAACATAAAGAGTACAGGTAGTCCTTGACTTACAATCACAATTGAGCCCAAAATTTCTGTTGCTAAGTGAAACATTTGTTAAGTAAGTTTGTTCCATTTTATGACCTTTCTTGCCACAGTTGTTAAGTGAATCACTGTAGCTGTTAAATTAGCCAAACTGTTGTTAAGTAAATCTGGCTTCCCCATTGACGTAGCTTATCAGAAGGTCATAAAAGGGAATCATGTGATCCCAAGACACTGCGACCATCATAAATATGAACCAGTTGCCAAGCATCTGAATTTTGATAACGTGACCATAAGGATGCTACAATAGTTGTAAGTGTGAAAACTGGTCATGTCTTTTTTTCAGTGCCATTGTAACTTTGAATAATCACTAAACGAACTGTTGTCAGTTGAGGACTACTTGTACTAAATTAGAATATTTACAAGGCACGGAAGCTGCAGGCAAACAAGACCATCTATAAGAATTTTTTTGGAAGTATTTTCTTTTTTCTCAAATAATCTGTTATTTAAGATTAGGCCAAATTCTCCCTTAAGCCCTTCTCTTATCACTTAACAAAAAAGAACTCGAGGGAAAAAATATTTCCTTCTCTCACTTTTAAAATATTTCTCAGTTTGTAAATAGACATAAAATGCTTTCTATGTAGCTTTTCCCAAGATGGAAGGTGCTACTTGAGTAAATACTTTTTTGAACTTATATATTGAATACCTTTACTTCCAAATTTGGTCTATTTTTTACATTATCATTTAAATACCTGTAAAGCTTATTTAACACTGTTTACATTTTAAGATATGTTTTGATGCACTATACACTCAATATTATTACTTTTGTATTCTATTTATTATATGGTTTGAAATTTAAAAACAAAATGTAAGTACTATCCACACGTATTTATCGGTAATAAATAAATAAATATAAATAAATATTATTTATCATGGCATTTGAGTCAGATGGCTGCCTGTGTGTGCCTTTTTGAGGGCCCGAATGAAGGACAGGATATAAATCTAATAAAGAAGTAATAAAGAAGCAATGATGATATATTCTTAAAACAATTGTAATAAGAAGTCTACAGGTTTATTTATTATAATCTTCCCAATAAAATTTGCCTTTTCTCATCAGGACTGGGAATGTGGAAGTGACATGGAAGCGGAAACTTGGTATCCAACTAATATGGAAGAGCTTGTAACTGTTGATGAGGTAGGAGAGGATGATCTTATTATGGAACCTGATATAACTGAACTTGAAGAAATAGTAACTGTAGGTCAGGAAGAAGAAGAATGTTCCATAAGGACTGCCTTAGCTGCTGGATTGGAGGTAAAGAATGAACACAGTTTATTAAGTACAAAGGAAGACAAATCTAATACATTGGAAGCCACCATAGGATCAGAGAAAGAAAATGCAGATGTAAGTGACTCTGAAGGTGATAATACAGTGACTAAAGCAACCCATCTAAACTTTGTTACTGAAGATAAACCAGATGAAGATAAGCATGAAAGTAGATCTGAAAAGGATTCAGATCATCATGATAATGACAGAAAAAATGATGAAAGTTCTAATATTCAGTTAAAGTTGGAGAAGCAGTACATATCTTCAGATCCTCCAAAGGAAGAACCCTTTCAGCAGAGTGATACAGTTGTAGATGATTATAAAGAGATAGAAACTCTGGAAAGCAGGAATAATGAAGATAAGGATATCCTGGCAAAAAAATCTCAAGAAGAAAGAAACTGTGGAAGTGAGGAAAAGCCAAAGACTCAAAGTATGATGTACTTTTTTCCTTATTTTTATATAAGCAATATATTTAAGTTTACTATATTTTAGTACAAATGAGTGTTACTCAAGGATTTTAACCTTCTGGGCAATGAGCTAGATTGATGAACTGATTGTCAACATTAAATCGTATCAAATATTATCAAGCATGTTATGTAAATGTTTAGTACATATTCTTGAAGAGTTTTCTTGTTATGACCTCTATTAAGTTCTTACAATTTGAAACATTGTCATCTTAAATTACTTAGAATTATCAGTGTAAACAATTATTCTTCACTTATGGCTTGTTGATTTTTTAAAAAAAGTTCTTAGCGATCAGAAAACACACAACTAGGAAATGAACACGTTTTTAGTATCAGTTCCATCTGCCTGCTGTGCTAAATAGCCAGTTTCTGGTGCAGCCCATCAAGAAGGGTGAAGCTTTCTTCCCACAAGCAATCTGGCTGACCTTTTCTGCTCCTGACTTTTCTCTGCCCTACAGAGAAAAGATCATGTGCAGAGGGCAGTTCCTCTTCTTCATCACTGACTGGCTGCAGCTGTATATTTTCTTCACCTGAAGCCTCAGGGCTGTCAGGCTGCATCTGTGCTCAAGCCAAATCCCTCTCAGAGGCTGCTTGGAGCCATTAACTAACTTCCTTCCAGAGACCAGATGAGTTTGGAACTGGTTCATCTTCCTCCAAGCTAACATCTGGAGAGATAACTAAGGAAGCAACGGGGAGTCATCACAGTGTCTTTGCTGGGGCAGTCCTAAAATGTTTCAGTTTTGGCCTCATATTTTAAGGATATTTTTATTTGCAAGAAAATAATTTGATAGAAGCCTCTTATAGCAGCTTTTTATTTAATAGGATAATATCCCAGAATATTTTATTTATCATTGTGCTTTACGTATGTGCAAGATTACAATTTCCAAAATACTGTAATGTAATAATTTAATAACTTCAGAAAAAGTAGATAGAACAATGCATAGCCATTTTGGAGAACATAATATGAAAAAAATCCCTGAGTGATCTAGAAAATGTTTTGTAGGTGGTATTGTAGGCTTAGGTGTATGTAAAGAGACTACTTTCATTCAAAATGTTCCTCTCTTTTTAAAGCAAATTGTAGGTATACAGAAATAAAAACTCCTGATTTCCCAGAAGCTGAATCAAAAAAGTCATATTTTTCACCATCGTGGGAACAAGATGATGTATTTACAGAGCTCAACATTCCACTAGGTTTGTCTGATTAGAAGTGATTCACATAGAATGTTACTTTTTACGGTATCTTTATCTTTTAGAACAATGTATCTATACATTGCTTTATTCAGAGAGGTTTTCTATCTTTCGAACAATATTTAAACTGCAGATTCAAGAAAATACTGTGGACAGTATCTGTTAGACAGAATCTGAAAAATCACAGATGTCCAGTTGTTTCAATATGTAATGTCACGTATCTGGTTCTGAACAGAGTTAAGTTTCATTGATGAGTATGGACCACTTTTCTTTAATGAAACTGAGAGAAATCAGTTGATTTTTGCTAATTAAATTCAGGGAAGCAGCCTGTTTCAAGTGAATGAATAAACAATGGATAACGATGATAATGATAGTACTGATATCATATATGGAAATGATGATAATCAAGGAAAGAAAAGATGAGAAATTCAACTTTCTGCATATTACATATTGAAATGTTAAAAAAAATAATTGGAAACATCAATCCTGGTAAAGTAAACAGGATTAAATGAGTATGGATGAATGGTACTGGCTGGATTTTATTATTAGCTGCAGACAACATATCAGGAGCCCAAGGCAAGAGCAAACTTTTAAGGAACCTCAATACAAAACCTAAAAGGAGAGGAAAATATTGAAAGCACTGAACACTCACTTTAAAATGTTAAGTAACCATGGGTTTGATTGATTATTTAACTGCTGCATTTCCATCTGTTTCCCCAGGTCAGAGCTACTATAAAAGAGAAAGAATCCCAGAATGAAAGGAAATGGAATTTCTCACTCCTTTTTTCCCTTCCATTCTTTAGAAACAGAGGATAAATTTAGTTTATTTTCAACTGTAAGCCTTCCTTCTAACATTTGGATTTAAAACCCTTTTTTTCTCTAAAAGGAAGAAAAAATATACAAGGAATGAAAAGGGCTAATATGCTTTGTCCAGATCCTTTTTTTTTTTTTAGAAATGCAGGTTTGGCATGTGGAATCGTCTTGCTCCAATTTTATAAATTGGTCAAATAAAAAATAGCAATAAATATTTACATATTTCTATAGGTTTTTATTGATGTAAATGGCTCAAATGTTCTGTGTTGAATTTAAAACATGTAATAATTGCAAGATGAAAATAATTAGATATGTTTACTCATTGAAATAATTAGAAGTAGAAACATGAAAAATACTATTAGGCTAGCTGTTATAGTATAGCCAATACCAGGCTATCTGGTATTGGCTATACTATACAGGTAGTCCACAATTGAGCCCAAAATTTATGTTGCTCAATGAAATATTTATTAAGTGAGTTTTGCTCCATTTTACGACATTTCTTGCCAGAGTTGTTAAGTGAGCCAATGCAGCTATTAATTTAGTAACACAGTTAAGTGAATCTGGTTTCCTCATTGTCTTTACTTGTCAGAAGTTTGCAAAAGGGGATCACATGACCCTGGGACATAGCAATGGTCATAAATATGAACCAGTTGCCAAACATCTGAATTTTGATCACGTGACCACATGGATACTGCAATGTTGTAAGTGTGAAAAAAAGGTCATATATCCTTTTTTTCAGCACCATTGTAACTTTGAATGGTCACTAAATGAACTGCTGTAAGTCGAGGACTACCTGTAGTTCATTAGATTCATATTGACAGCAAGCTGAATTCAACATTTTTTTCTCCTATGCATGTTTTTAAAAATTTATTCCTAATCATTATAATTCATTTTTTTTATAGGTGTGGAATTTGTTGTTCCCAGAACTGGCTACTACTGCAAACTTTGTGGACTTTTTTACACAAATGAAGATGCAGCAAAAATTCATCATTGTAGAAGTACTGTTCACTATAAAAATCTGCAGGTAACAAATTATTATTTCACTCAGATTATTAAATTATCCAATCTACTCATAGCATATGCAAGATCTTTAGCCTGAATATGTATTCTACTGTGGTATATGCATCATTGTTATTCTTCATTGCAGTGTTGTTTCCCCTCCGAGCTCAATTTTATCATAGTAGTGGTGGACTAGGAAGAATATTGTAGAAAGTGCACTCCGCTTTAGTAGAATAGAAAACTGCATGATATAGGATTTAAATTATATTACTTCAGTAGCATACAATCTTTTTAAGTATGTATGGGTTAGGTAGTTAAATTCCAAGGTCAATATCAAATCTTTTGTGGAAGAAAATGATAACTATGCTGTATCATTTACTAAATAATATAAACGTACAAGTCCCAAAGACATTCCAAGAGAAGATATGATTGGTATCCAGCAGATTAATACCATGAAGCACCAAATTAGTTGCAGCTTCTGAACCATAAAAATACTGTTCAGTCTCAAGGCATGATTGTCTGAATTGGTTAAGGAAACAACATCAGACTGAAGGTCATCACTGTTTCATTCAGTGACAGACAGTGAAGTAAAACTTAGATTTTCATTGTGAAATACAACAGCTTTTTATGTAATACCTTCTTGTAGCAAGGAGCTTCGTGTGATGCTTAAAACTAATCTTCCAGGCAATCCCTGTCTATATATAATAGTTATAGCAATAGAAGCAGCCAACTTTGCATTTTCTAAATTCAGCTTCAGAGATCCAAACATTAGTTTTACTTGAATTCATGGTTCATAACTGTAGCAGTAAACTTGGTAGATTGCTTTCACTATTTTTCCTTAAATGGGGATTAAAAACTAACGTTAGGTTTTTATTACAATAAGCAGAGCTACGCCTTCAAGTTCCAGCAACCTTCACAATACTGTGCTGTTGTTATTCCTCCCCCACTCCTTGTCTTGCAAACCAAAGTAACCATTCTGTCGTGCAAAGGAAGATGTCCTGCCTCTATTTGAGATAGAAGGGGAGGTTTACTCCTGTTATTTCACAACTTGAAACAAATCCGTATCTTCACACTGATTCTTCATCCCATTGATTTCAAATGTTCTCACCTCTAATAACTACCAGTTTACATGAATGATATGAAGGACATCTACATCCATACAATGAATCTGGACAGACTATTACCAGTGCCTTCATTTATTACTAGAGAGTATCTGTTTCAGTTCAAGATGCTTCTCTTTGATCTTTCAACTCCAGCAAAAGATTATTAAAATGCAACAGGGTTGTGTGAGTCCACTTCATACTTTCAAGTGAGATAAGTTTTTCATTACTTTGGTAATTACCTTCTGGCAGCGCCTTCAAAGAAAGAAGTAGTTGCTAATACCAGAGCTATATTAGATCTAGCCTGCTTGTACTTTTGTGTCA
The DNA here is from genome assembly GCA_032468115.1 of Grayia smithii. Taxonomy (NCBI): domain Eukaryota; kingdom Metazoa; phylum Chordata; class Lepidosauria; order Squamata; family Grayiidae; genus Grayia; species Grayia smithii. The sequence goes on from JANHFM010010014.1 coordinate 11,105, forward strand.
ACCACAAGAAATCTCACTTAATTTGTTCCCACTTCTTGAGATTTCTGGGACTTATGCTGGATTCTCCAGTACTTTTTACTAGCAGGCAAGATTACCTCACACTCTATCTTGGCATTTTAGCCTACAGCAGCAGTATCTGCTTGCATCCTCCAGAGTCTGCTGGGTTATGTGGCTACTTTAAGCTTGCAGTAGATCACATTGAAGTTTTCCCCGAGAGAATTAGCACCTCTTCACTTCAAACCTCTATTTATAACCTTCCACAAACACAAGGCAGTATTACATCCTAATATCCAGTTTCTTCCTCAGATTGTTCCTTTTTCTTCATTTTAATCATATTATTTTATCAGGTTTTTTTCAAGCTTCAACAATATATAAATCATATACTGCTATTTACCCTAAGAGCTTTGAAGAAAATTATCCTTCATATACTTATCCTTGTAAAATAAATAAAACAAAATAAAACAAATTTAGGAAGGTCTGTAAATCGGTGATTTAGAAATACCAAGAATAGTAGGCAACTGTAACCTGTTAGGACATCATTTCAGAGTTATTTCTTTTTCAACTAATACACCCCCAACATGCTTTTCCTGACTCTTGCCTTGCCTCCCTCACATTCCTGCACATTCTCCCTGACCCAAATCCTCATGTACCCTCCCCAATCTGTGCTCCATCCTCACAGACTCTCCCTGAGCCTTGTCACACCTCTTGGGCATCCTCCCCAACCTACACCCTCGGGCATCTTCCCTGACCTGTGCCATACCTCTCACGTACTTCTGCGCACTCTGCTGAACCTTGTTATGCCTCTCTCTTACCCACTCTCTCCTTCCCTCCCTCATCTAGCAGCAGCCACTTATTTGGCTACTGTCCTTGGACTAGCAACTTTCTGCTGGTTTCCCCACTGAGATGTGGGAAGTTGGCAGGGAGTGTTGGAAATGACAACACATCACTGAAGCAGACACAGCTTTTCCAAATTTCAATCCCAAAGGAGTCATGGGTTCCAAATTTGTGTTGCAATATTTAAGTTACTCCATTTGAGATAAGTTGATTTAAAAATTGTCTTATGATGTACTATTTTGCCCAACTGAATGTTATAAACAATCAGATACAAGAGTTTTAGTAGTATATAGATATAATTATTCAGTGTTGCATTTTTCTGTTTTGAATGACTTGCCTCCAGAAGTTTTGGGTACTCCAACATGGAGGTTTTTAAAAAGAGATTGGACAACCATTTGTCTGAAATGGTATAGCGATTCCTGCTTGAGTAGGAAGTTGGACTATAAGACCTTCAAGATCCCTTCCAACTCTGTTATTCTGAACCAATTATGTTTGAGATAAAAGAAGTAAAATTTTAAAAAATGAAGCTAGCAGAAAGAAGGCAAAAATGTTTTTTGCACTTTCAAATGTACTTTCCCATGGAATATTGAAGCTCATATTATCATTTCCATATGATATGAGAATGGTGGATATGCCATACTTTTGAGTTAAATCTAAAATGAACTAATTAGTACAGTATTTCTTAAACTTTGCAAGTCCACCAAGCAATTTGGATCACAAAACTGCTCTTTATAAGGAATACTACCTGTCTGTTTCAATCAGTTGGTCAATGAAAGGAACATTGAAATGAAACATGGTTTAATAATACACTTTCCCCCACTTTTCCCCCTCAACTTAAAAAAACGGGATTTATATGAATGCATACATTGGTGTGTGCCTTCTGGAATAACATTTGTGAATTTTAGAATCAATTTGACACTGAGTCTGTTTCAATATTTGACCTCCATTGTAGTGAGTGCTGAAAACCCTCGTTTACAATACTGAAGAAAAAGGTAGTAGGATTCCCAATGCCTTTTCACTTAAAAGCATGCACTCTTTTTAAACAATGATTTTTCCCAGTTATTTCAGTATGTTTGGAGGGGGGCTCAAAAATGTTCTAGTCATTGTTTTGTTAGTGGGGGCCAGGGGTGGGTTCTCCCCACCTTCGCTACCGGTTCTCTTCGTGCACGCACGTGCACGCGCGCGTAAACCGCGCTACCATGCATGCGCAGAAAATTTATTTTTGAAAAAATCGCCGAAAAAGCACTCTGCGCATGCGCAGAGAGCTAATTTCGGCGATTT
>JANHFM010010014.1:13319-26968 GCA_032468115.1 Grayia smithii
CAGTTCTCCAAACTGCTCAAAATTTCCACTACCAGTTCTCCAGAACCTGTCAGAACCTGCTGGATTTCACCCCTGGACCAAGCCCTGTTTCTTTGTGTCTTATTTATTGGTTCAATTTTAATCCCACCTTTTGTTCAGGAGTTTAAGAATAAAACGGAGTGCCTAATGCTTCCTCCTCTAGTTTTCCCACCACAACAGTTCTAGGAGATGGGTTGGACTGAGAGTTTCTGTAGAGATTCTCAACCATCCAGGGATTTTCCAAAATGCTTTTCTGAAAGGCCATTTGTCTTTCTTGCTTGTTTTCCTTGAAAATGTTTTGCTTCTGAAGAAGCTTCTTGGATGAGAAGGGAAAAGTTTTCAAGGGGAAAAAAACACACAAGAAAGTCCAGTTGCCTTTTGGAAAAACACTTTTGGTTGGGTTGAGAGAGAGTAGTAGATGGGCAAGAGCTTGGCTCCTGCTGCTCCCAGTATACCACCTTCACCTCTGCTCATCGCTGGCACTCCTGACATTCTCCATTGTTCCACAGTTTGGAATAACAGATTTAAGCTGCAAAAAAGCAGATTAAGAAAGGCTCTTCCTGTTAGAAAGGTTTTTCCAAAAAATTGTTGCTGGAAAGAAAACAATATACAGCATTTTTTTTGTTTTTACTTTGGAACCAATGGCCCATTGACATGAAGGATTCTGTTTCGCTGGATGTTTTCAACTGGAAGTTGGAATGAGCAGCTGCCAAGACTGTGCCTTCCAATTCGTTAAGACTATAACAGTAAGTCATAAATCACAATTTAGAAGCAAGAAGCTCTGCATTTCACTTAGGGTATGGAGCCAAAGCAACACAAGCAATATTTTGGACAGTCAAACTTCATTAGTCAAACTTTGGTCTCTTGAAATTAGTGGAGAATTAAGCCAGTTTTGCTAAACAGAAGAAAACTCTGAATGGATAGCAATAGTTCTACGGGTTCTTGTGTGGTATTTGTCCTATATTTGGTTCTAAAAATATTAGGTGAACAATCTGGAAACTTATCCAGGCCTCAGATTTGCAAAGGGACAAGAGTTTGACCTATTGTCATTTGTACGCAGAGTTGTCTACTAACAACTTCCTACTTTTTCCCATCTCATGCAGCTGAAATATTGTAGGGCATTCATACTAGCTCAATTTTATGCCCTTACATCTGCAGGAAAATGCCACAGAGTTCAGATGATGCCCTCTGGGCAAAAACTCTGTCCTTGTAGACCCATTAAGAGAAGGTGGTAGACCGTCTTCTTCTGGAAGTCCATACCTTGTACCTTCTATGACAGTGGTTCTGAACCTTCCTAATGCCATGACCAGGGGTGGGTTCTACCCACCTTCGCTACCGGTTCTCTTCGTGCACGCGCGTGCAAAATTTGCGAGCGCGCGCTTGCTTCGCTCGCGCGTGTGCGTAAACCGCGCTACCGCGCATGCGCAGAAAATTTATTTTTGAAAAAATCGCCAAAAAAGTGCTCTGCGCATGCGCAGAGAGCTAATTTCGGCGATTTTTTCAAAAAAAGGTGAGTTCAGCCGCGCGGGTGGGCCCGGGTCCGGGACGCTGCGAACCGGTTCGGTGATGTCACAGCGTCACCGCTACCTACTCGCATGAACCGGACCGAACCGGGGGCAACCCACCACTGGTGGGGGCCTCAAAAATGTTATAGGTGCTTATTTGGTTAGTGAAAGCTGAATAGACTCAGACAACTCACAGACAACATTTACACTGTTTGGGGAACATAGGCATTTCATTTATTTATATTTCATATTTCTTAAACCTTCACCTCTTTCACAGTTTTGTAGAATGTAGGTTAGGATGCACTAAACTCAATGCTAAAATACTTCAGTTTAATTCTCTAGTTGCAGATCTGAAGAATGTTTACACATCATATCATTAGAGATGAAGAGAAGATTGTCACCTCACCTTGGCCTTTCTTTAGAGCAAGAAGTGAGATGATGTACACAGAATGGTAATAAGTCACGCACAAGCTTAACTGAAAAATGAGATGGGAACAGGTGAAAGGCTTGCCTTTAGGATTCTTGGTGTTCCTTTAGCATAGTCACTAAATCTAAGACCAAAGCAGTTTTATATAGCTGGATAAATGTGCACTTGCTTATTAAGATCTGGACATATTAATGGTTTTAGTAAACCTAAGCAACAGATGAATCTGTTTTTAAGAGTGTGAAGTAAGTGGCATTGGTTTGGCAGTGCTTCTTTACAAGAAGGAGTAAGAGTATCAGCTTCTTGTATGTGTGTGTGTTGTGCATGTATGCATGTCTACTGAATTTAATTTCTAATTAAGTGCACAGCTGTTCCAAAGGCCCTATTTTGCATCAGTAGTATTGCCCTGCCGTTTGGCTCCCACCCAGACCTGGCTTTAAAGAGTCTTCAAAACCTGGCTCTGCTCCCAGGCTAGAGTGAGCAGCTAGTCCCTTGGGTGTTATATGGCTGAGTTTGGAGGCTGACATTTCCCCCCATACATCTGTTGTTATTTGGTTTGTACTTTTGAATTGTTTTAATATTGTATACTATCAAGAGTCACAGAGGAGTCAGGCAGCCATACACATTCAATAAACAGACAAACAAATGAATAAGCAAGGAATCCTTAGGATTGAGTAGTTCCTGAATGTGGAAGAGGGTTGATTCTAAAAAATAAGAGAGATGATACTACATAATGGCCCATACATGGCTGTTGTTTTTCTTTTGATCAGCAATTTTAACTATGAGTTGGGAACTTTCCAGAAAATCAGATGAAAAGAGTTTCTGTTCACTATTGATTTTGGGCTGCTTTCAGCACCAAAGGTTATAGTTTGTCCTCAATTTATGAATATAATTGGGACTGCAAAATTTGTCATTAAGTGATACAGTTGTTAAGTGAATCATCATGTGACTGCACTCGATTTTTACAATCTTTTTTGCTGTAAATGCCACTTGCCATCTTGCCAGTTGCTTTCCCTATTGACTTTGTTTGGGAAAGTTTCAAAGTTTCAAATAGTGATCAAGTGACTGGAACTATCATAAGTACAAGTGGTTTGCCAAGGGTCTAGATCATGGGTGTCAAACTCGCCGTGTCACGTTGATGTCACATGACATATCACAATGGTTTTTGCCTTCGCCACTTTGACACCCCTGGTCTAGATTATGAAATCACAGGGACACTGAGATAGTTGTAAGGGTAAGAACCATTTGTAAGTCACTTTTTTCAGTGCCATTGAAACTTCAAATAATTTGTAATGAATAGTTGTAAGTCAAGGGCTACTTGTATAGACATTACTTATCTTCCCTTCCTATTAGTTTTTTTTAATTTTAAATTTATTATTTTGATTAAGTCTTGCTTATATTTATCTTTCATATTTTGTATTCTAAGGAGAGGGAAATACTAGATATGTATAAAATTGGAACTAAATCTGCACTTAATACATAATTTTAAAGTACTCTTTTAGCAACATTGATTCAAAAGAGGTTTAAGAACTATAAGAAATAATCACCAACTTTTTAGTAGATGTGTTCAAATCAGAGGTGGTATTCAGCAGGTTCTGACCAGTTCTGGAGAACAGGTAGCAGAAATTTTGAGTAATTCAGAGAACTGGTAAATACCACCTTTGACTGACCCCACCTCTGACTGGCCCCCATTTCTTCTCTGCCTCCCGAGTCCCAGCTGATCAGGAGGAAATGGGGATTTTTCAGTAACCTTCCCCTGGAATGGGGTGGGAATAGAGATTTTACAGTATCCTTCCCCTGCCATGGCCACCAAGCCATGCCCACAGAACCGGTAGTAAAAAAATTTGAATCCCACCACTGGTTCAAATCATTCTTCTCCAGGGAAGAATTTCACTTTATTTGGCCTAAAAGAAATTCATTACAGGTACACCTCAAGATAGAACCGATCACTTAATGATTGTTTGAAGTTATGACAGACCATCCCCACCAAAGTTACATATAATCCTGTTTCAAACTTATGGCAGCTGCAAAAACCTTGGGGACATTTGTCCTTACACTGTACCACAGGGATACTTCAATGCTCCCTGAATCTCTCCCAAACATTCTACCCTAATGGGACCCTGCAGTACTTGAGCCTTCTCCCCATGCCTCATGGAAACAGTCACCACTTTCAGCATTCCCAACAATTCCTTGCAGAAATGGTGGCTGCTTTTAGAGCTTTTTTGCCCCTACATTACCTTTTCAGCTAACCTAGGCTTTGGGAAAGTCAAAGCCGCCTGCATGCAAAGGTGCTAATTTCAGGATGAGCTTCCCCAAAACTTCCCCTTGCTTTAACCCTGTTTCTCCTGCAAAAAAAAATACAGTTCTTCAATAAGGAAGATAAAAAAATCTGTGAGGAACAGACTTGTTGGTTTTTCTCCTCCCCCCTCCACGCACCCCGCCATTAGGTCTGAAACTAAACCCTCTGCCCTCCAATCTTAATCCCCTTTAATCATTTAATTTGCTAAAATTCCTGGATGCAAAGAAAAAGGGTGACAAAATCTGTTGTTATTTACCTTGATCAATCACTGCCAGAACCAAACAGTAGGGGGAAGGAAGGAAGCAAATAAAATCTTTCTGTAGCTTGTTTGCCTTGAAGAGCTGAAGAAAAAGTTCAGCTCTAAAGAAAAAGCAGCTACAGCATAAAATGCACCACACAGTTATGACTGAGTCATATGGCTGGGTCCTAAAGTGAGTTAGACAGGTAACAAAAAGCTTTCCAAACATTTCCATGCTTGGTGGCAAGCCTCCTAGAGCCTTCCCACTCATGAGATACCCCATGCTTGTTTTTATGACCCATCCGTTCATTTAACGGTGGCATCTAAGAGATGGGGAAGGGGGATTGTTAAGCAAGGCTATATCACATAATGGTTGTCCTTACTTGCAACTGTAATGGACATTATGATCATTATATTGAGGACTACCTGTGATCCTACTATTAAACGTTTCAGTCCAAACTGTAACTTTTTCATCATTGTAAAACACATTATCAAAATTATATCACACAAGGATTTCTCAGCAGCTCATGCTAGGTACTTGGAAGCATTTTGAATTTTTGCTTTAAATTTGGAAAAAAGTGCTAACTTGTGTTAAAACATATCCGCACATGCTCACCATAAGTTCACTGGTTAAAGAGTAAACCAAGCGAGACTGGCAAAGAAGAGAAGCTGAGGTGAGTTGATACATGTATAGTCATGCTGCCACTGGGACTAATTATTAGGTTTGTACTTCTTTTTTGATCCTTTGGCATTATTAAATGCTTATATGGGAATACATAGCGTACTTCCATCAATTTAATTGTTCTTTACTTTAAAAGCAGTTTCTTTGTCCTACATAGAAATACCTATCGCAGCTTGCAGAAGAGAATCTGAAGATGAATGAAAAAGAAAACAGCTCAGCCCAAGATGATACAGGGATTGTCCCACACTTTGAGGAGAAAAAGTTATGATTTTTTTTTTTATTGAATTGGAAACCTGCTGATTTGTTTGCTATTCTCAATAGTGCACCTTTAGTTTGCACTTTGCTAAAGAAAGTAAATCATAATTAACTTTTTCTGGCAGCCACGTTGAGAGCACCATTAAAAATATAATAAAGGACAAGTGACATGTCTATAAGTAGTAGCATCCATCTTTCCATAATGGATACTGTTCTCTTTAAATCAGAATTCCCAGGGATTTTCTCCATGTTACTTGTATTACAACCTCAGTTGGTCTGTGAATGAGGCTTATCTGAAAAAGAAATAATCTAAATAAAAACTTTGCATTAGTAGTTTTGTTCAATGATCATGCTCAGTAATACACTACAGATTACATTACATTACAGGTGGTCCTTGACCTACAACCATTTGTGATGGTTGAAAGTCACTGAAAAAAGTGACTTATGACTGATCCTCAAATTTATGACCATCATAGCATTGCATAGTTATGCGACAAAATTCAGGTGCTTGGCAACTGGTATGTGTTTATGACGGTTGCAGCATCCTTGATCATGTGATCACCATTTGTGACTTTTCTAGCCAGCTTCCAACAAGCAAAGTCAATGGGGGAAGCTAGATTCACTTAACAACCACATTATTCACTTAACTGCAGTGATTCGGTTAACAGCCATGAGCAAAAAGGTTGTAAAATCGAACCTGAAACTTGCTTAGCAATGGATATTCTGATCCATACTGTAGTTGTAAGTCAAGGACTATAGGAAACAGTTAAAATATTATGTTACTGCTGACAATACTGTTTCTTTTGGGCAAGACAGTCCTTATCAGGTATAAGGAGTTTGTAATATATATTTTCAAAGAGAATTTTTAATTCGTACTGAAATGGACAGAATTAAAGAAACCCTTCTATTTTCAATTTGTGAACATATGTAGAACTCTAAATTTTTGTAAGTCTAGCATACTATGACTCATGTTTTCCCTGCTAGTCTTATTTTCTACTTTTTTCCATGTTTCTTAAAACTAATTTCTTTTAAAGCCATTGTTTGCTAAATCCTAATATATTTGCACAGGAATATAATAGTACTTCTAGATGAGAAGTTGTTCAAAAGCTTATCTATGCTGCTGTAAATGCCATGATGGGACTGGCACATACATAATACACATTTTTAATTACTTCAGTAAATCAAACCTATTTTAATAAAGAGTTCTGATATGAATCAACTAAATATTACAGTCCTGTAATATTAGAACTGTCTTAAAAATTAATGTTCATAAATTTTACATTAATTATATAGCTGCCCAGCACATTGTGTGTGTGTTAAAAGTTCATACAGATTTCACTAAATAAATGTATTTATTTGCTTAAGTGGATATAATAGCTGCTGGTATCTGCCATCATAAAAAGTTACTATAAAATATACTAGATAATGGTCCTGAACAATATTGCAAGAGCAAGTATAATTGCTGTAGAGCCTTGTTTAGGTAGTTTAACAATTTACAGAAAATATTTCTACCATTTGCTAATTCTAAAGTTGTCGAATTATCCCATGAATTCTTATTTTTTTTTTGTAATTAAAAAAATCTTTAGTTTCAAGATCTCCCAACCAAAATGTGATTGTATTACCTACTTCAATATCATCCTTAATTGTAAGGCAGAGGAACCAGTATTTTCATTGTTTTTATTTTTAATAAGTCTGTGCCATTAAAGAATTCATTAAATATCCACATTCCTGTCTCAACTTTAATATAACAAGAGACATAACATGTTTCAGAATAATAAACTTAAGAAGTTTTGAGATCCTAGCCTTTGGCTTGACTTTGTAAAATAAAGGTAGGCATATTCTTAAAGCATATACCACATTTCTTCTATTTCAGTAATATTGGTCAGTTAAAACATTTTAGCCCAAGTTTAAGTTTAAAACTGTCTAAGGCAGCTAACAAAAATATTAAAATAGGGAATAATAACAAGGAAAACTAATATATCTTTACTTCTGGTATTACAGAAAAGGCACAGTTGGTCTGTAGGGGGAACATAACTATATTTGTTGTTTTAATGTAAATCTTAGTGAAAATAATCTCACACAGTGAATAATACATATTCCAGCAGCAGAAGATAGAAAGATGTGGAATTGCTTATGCAACCAAAATGACAATCTTGCTTTGGAATTGTTATGCTAAAAACCTGAAATTTTAAAACACTTGCTTTCCCCCCTGCCTTATTGTTTATGATTGTATTTATGAGGGGGGCATGCACAGGATTGAAGAGAATCCAAAGACTTTATTATAAGTATGTAAAAAGCTTATTTGTAAACAATTGCAAAATATTTGAAATATTTTAAAATCTTTAGGTCTTGCAACACCTTACTTGTCTCAACCTATTACTTTTTATGGTTTCATTATCACATACCTTTCATTTTAAAACTAAGGAATCTAACTAAGCCCTGAGGCATAAAATTTGACAATTTTTTTACTGACTGAACACATGAATAGTATTAGGCTTTCAGGGTTTCTATATCAAGTTTGATGTATTGAGAAATACTTGAACTGGACCAGATGTTATTATTTATTAAACATATAGTCTTGTTTAATTACTGGCTTGTAAACATTTGAGATGTGTCAAAAGTTTAATCAGGAAGCAGCACACATTTTTATTGTCTATATATTTTGATCTATTGATGCAATTGATTTCAAATTGCATTTGTAAAAATAAATGAATGGTTGTAATAAAGATAATTTTTAATAACTGCTGAGCTTTGGTATCCACAGTAACTTTCCTCTGGGTTCCTGTTCTTGTGCAACCTTCATTCAGCTTTCAATTACTCTGACAAATGCTTGGATTGGCTGTGACCAGACTACAATGTGCACAAAAGAACTTTGGACTGGAATTTAACCTTCAACATGAAATAATAATTAAAAGTTAGCTTTTTGTATATCAACTGGAGTGATGATAGTTGTGATTTATATAGATTTATCTGGAATAATTTTTTCTCTTGCATTTTAGACTTGGAGGCAAGCGTCAGGATGATTTTATGTTCTGTTTCAACCTTCCTGTATTTATCACCAATTCTAAATAGGGAAAAGCAATTGCTGGCAGAATTTTTTTACTTATACCATTGGAGCCATCAGCAAAAGCACCCTAAAAATTATTTGTAGGAGGAGGAAGATCAAACTTTGGTAACAATGTTATTTGTTTTTGCAGAAAGCTCAAATCACACTGTTAAGTTACTTCCAAAGAAATTCATCATTTGAATTCTGTTCTTGCCTCAAAGATTAAATATTTTTAAAGCATTACTCAAGCCAGTTCCATTTTTCTGTTTTAAATCTAGCATTTCTTTTGTGAGTGGTCTGCCCCCTACTGGCTAGTTTATTTATTACTCATTCATTTATTATTATTAATTTATGAGGACCCAGATTGTTGGGGGGCAATATGCTGACTCTAAACCAATTATACAGGGCTGTAAAATCCTGTAAAGCACTGTGAAGTGATATCTAAGTCTAAGTACTATTGTTATTGCTATTAGAACAACAGTATTAATTTTTCTTCGAACATGTATAAAAATATCAGTAATATATTGTTTCACACAGTCCTGTAATTAAATTACCATTTTAAATTCAATTTATAATAAATTATTACTGGAATGTTACATATTCAGTAAAGGATTACTGATTTAGAAACTGATGCTCATTGTATGCAGGTATGCATTAAAATTGTGTACAGTCAAACATTTCATATTATGTATTCTGGGTTTTAGATTTGTGGGAATTGTGTTCTCTTTTATATCTGTATCTTTTTTAAAGATAAAGAATTTTGAAATTATTGTGCAAATTGTAAGCATTTCAAACTTTTGTATAGTTTTAATTTTTAACACCATATTGCTATTCAAATCACGTTTATATTTAACCAGTCATATTGTTATATATAGTTAATGTGGATATTCTTTAGTCATACCTTTTATCATTTTCCTCTTTTATCACATCCAAAAACACACTTTGTTCATAATATCTGGCGGCTTCTGTAATTGCACCAAAAGCTTTTGTGGGCTGTATATGGGACTTTAAGACTTTATATATATGCTCTAGAATCCCCGCCTAACAGCTTATTTGTGAGTTCGGCTAGTATTTTTATTTCTTTAGCTGCTATTTTTTCTGACCAGTTTAAATTTGCTCACAAAAAGTCTCTCCCTCTTTTCATTCTGTCTCTTTGCCTCTGCTATCATGCTACGGTAGTCCTTTCAAAATAAGCAGCATTTCTCATAACACAGTGAAGGAGTAATACATACAAAACCAGAAAAATAAAACACGTAGATAAGAAAAAAGAAGACAGAATATTATTACATCTAATCAGGCCAACACACTCAATCTACTTTTTCATATCCTTCTTTGTAAAACATCCTTGTTTCTGCCACATCACTTTTTTACCTTTCTTTTTTTGAGATTCTTTGTTAACTCCATCTAATTTTGTCAGTCTTCCCCTTCCTTTTAAAGCCATGCACTCTTTCTTATATATTTATTTTGTGAGTTATATTCATTCATTATATAACCAAACCATCTTACATATTTTTCATGGTCATTCACTTTTGTATTCAATACACATTCATTTAGTAACCAGTCATTCTTCATCCTATTTTTCTTCTTTTATTACATTTTTATATATCCAAGTTCAAGATTGTTTAGCTTGCCTGTACATTTTTCCTGACATACCCAACTCTCATTTCCAAAGTAGAAAGAAGCGCACAGCCATTTTTCCTTCTTTGACAAACTTTAATTCTTCACAATAGATCTCATATTACTATATTAGTAGTATATCCTCAGTCAAATAGCTCTAAAAACAGCCCAAATATTTCTTACATGTTTATCCATAAATAAACAACAAAGGAGATGTTGCCTTATTCTCCAAGCCAGTGTTTCTCAACCATAGCACCTTAACATGTCAGATCCTCAGTTCCCAAAATTTCCCTTCCAGCAAGCTGATATTTATTCTTACACATGCTTTACTATCATCATAGATAACTCTCACTGTATTCAGCAGTCACCCTTATATTCCCTATTTGTACAAAAGATTCCACAATTCAGGCTATTCACTTTTCCCCTTTTTATAAATCAATAGTCATATAGACATCTTTCTTCCTTATATCCATGCATTTCTTGCACCCTTACTGTCACAATTCAAGCACTTCCCCAAACACAATTAACAAATCATTCCCTCTATTTTTTTGCATTTGCTCTGTCTCTTAGAACAATAATGATGTTTTCCATTACCAGGGGTGTTAAACTGGCGGCACATGGTCCAGATGCATCATGCGCAGGCCACACCCACCCCAGCTCCACAAAGGCAAAAGTTGCAAAATGTCATGTGACGTGGCCGAGTTTGACACCTGTGCATTAGTCAGTCTTATATGTAATTACACATAAGTTACCTTACCTACATTTCTTTAGGTTTTTTCATTAATTTATGCTTTTCCTATTTATTCCTCTTCCAAATCCCAGTCTTTCACTTACTATCATCATCAGCAAATAGGACCATAGATTTAATTACCCATCATAGGTTTGTTAATCCAGACTTTTATCCTGGATTACCCATGCCACATTCATGAGGGCAATATTTGTCAATTCTGACACATTTTGACCTTGTGGTTATTATACCACAAGCACAGCTGAAGTTCAGTTTTATTCTAAAATGTTCACACACCACCAGGTATGCTCCCTACGTGTAAGACTACATTTTACCAGCTTTGTAGGAAAAACAATGGCAGAACCTGGGAAAAGGGTTAAAAGAGGGAACAGTCTAGAATCCCGATAGCCATAATAAGCAAACTAAGTCCAACCCCCCCTTGAATGCCATTGACCCTTATCTAACTATAAGTTAATTGATAAAGATTCCTGTGCATAGGCATAATTAGCAATAAATTAGTTTAATAGGATTTTCATGTGTGGACCTGATCTTTCATGCCTGACAAGTTTAGAGGTAAGTCACAGATCTGTGCATACACATAGAAATTATTTACATACTGATTAATAGAAAAAATAGGGGCTGGGGTGGTAACCTTAGGTTTAGCTCATAATGAATAGTGCATTGCACAGGATGTATTTGTAATTTAAGCCTTTTAGGGGAAGATTGATTTAAATGTATGAATATATGTTTTCAAGAAAATATAGCAAAATACACAACAAAAAGAAAAAAAGAAAGGATTGGGGGGAGGTAAATAAGCAAATTTAGTGTTGAGACGCTCATGCTGCTACATAAAGAAGCGACATAAAATAAAGAGATAGTTTGGTCTACTGGTTAAGGCACCAGGCTACAAATCAAGAAATGGTGAATTCTGGTCTTGCCATAAGCATGCAAGTCACCTGGGTAACTTTGGGCCAGTCAGTCTCTCTCAGCTCAGATTGCCTCACAGGGTTGTTGTTGTCGGGACAATAGGAGGAGGAGAAAGGAAATTTTGGTATATTCACTACCTTGAGTTATTTATTAAAAAAATAAAGGGATAAAAATAATTTTAAAATCTGTAAAATACATGGCTTTGCACAATTCCCACATCTGTGCCAGGTGGAGAATGAAGTTTTAAAATACATACTTCTGAAAAAATATAGAGTATTAATGAACTGATCATGAAGAGTCCATTTCCTGTAAATTCTAAACTTACCTGACTTGCTGGATGAGCCTAAGAGGTTTTGCTGCCTGAGGCAGAGAACAAAATGCTCTGTTGCTCTGTTTTATTTTGGTGCATTACACACCCATAGTTAACAATCATGTTGACTTAATTAATCCAATTCTCTTGGTTTACATAACTTCTTCACATGATTCATACATATTGATTCTGTTGTACAGGTTGGAATATTCCAGAGTTTAAATTTTTTGGTGGGAACACTGTAGCATTTCCTATGTAACAGCAGCCTCAGGAAACCACCTTGGTTCTTTTCTATTTGCTACAGCATAATAAATTGACCTAATGTCTTTAATATTTCAGAATGATTCAACCCAATTTTGTTGGTTTTGTGGCTTCCCAGGTCCCTTAAAAAGTGTTAATGTATCAGATTAACCACAATAAGTTTTTGTTTAATTCAGGTGTTCAAAATTTCCAGGTTTAGCATTGGTTAGCTATCATTTTTAAAAAAATAATTGGCAAAAATCTATGGTGGTCTAATCTGTGACTGAGCCATCACAAACAGGATAGTTTTCCTCCACCCTTTTTGCCCCTATAAATTTTAATAGGGAATGAAAAGGGAAAAAAGTCTCAAAAGTGGTGCAGTTGGAGTAGCCCAATTCTTTAGTGTACTCTTAAGCTCTTTATTTTGACGGTAGAAGAAAGGGTTGGCCTCAGGTTTGGACAGCATGAGAATTCCTGGGTATGGTTTGTTAATTTATCATTACCTTAGGTACTCTGTGTTTACTCAGTTATCTTGACCCAGAAATTACTGAGTTACAAGGTTCACATATCATGCTGATCCTAACAAACAGGTTAAACATATTAAGCAAATACAGGCATTTATGAAAGGTAATTACGTCTTTGATCTAAACTTTAGAAAGAAGTGAAATTAAAAGACTGATTGTATAGGTAGTCCTCGACTTAATGACCATAATTAAACCCAAAATTCCTATTGCTAAGTGAAACATTTGTCAAGTGAGTTTTGCTTCACTTTACAATCTTTTTTACCACAGTTGCTAAATGAATAACTGCACCTGTTAAGTTAGTAACACAGTTATTAAATGAAATTGGCTTCCCCATTCACTTTGCTTCTCAGAAAGTCACAAAAGGTGATCACATGACCCCACATGACCATAGGGATGCTGCAATGGTCATAACTATAAAAAACGTTCATAAGTCACTTTTTTAAGCGCCATCATAACTTCAAAGTCACTAAAAGAACTGTTATACGTTGAAGATTATCTGTATTATATCCTGTAGCTTATCTGTAGTTAAGTGTACTCAATTTAGTTTTCTACAGCTGCTTAACACACTGAATAATAAACTAGTCTGACTGAGTTTCAATGGCATGCTAGGTTAAAATGAGAATGGCTAGTTAGTTTTATAACCTACCTTTCCTTCAAGGCAGCATCCATAATACACTTTGCTGCTACTGTGAAGTAGATTGGGTTGAAAGTGACCAATTGGTCTAAAGCCACCAAGCGAGCTTATTGGACTCAGGCAGGGGTGAAATCCAGCAGGTTCTGGAGAACCGGTAGCGGAAATTTTGAGCAGTTCGGAGAACTGGGAAATATCACCTCTGG
>JANHFM010010019.1:0-13610 GCA_032468115.1 Grayia smithii
GGCTTTTATTCTGAAGCTCTGTTTGGAGACTCCTTTTCTGAAGCTTCTTCCTGGAGGAGGCTTTTTTGCTGAAAAAGGAATCTGCCACTACCTCCCTCATTGCAGCAAACAGCCTGCTTTACTTTCATTTTCGTTTTCAGCATTTTATTTCCTTGCTGCAAGCAGCAGAGGCCCACGGAATAAGCAATGGTAACTGCTACAGCCTGGAACAGCTGACGGTCGGGACAATCAACATACTAATTAGGCTGTGAAAGCTAAACGGGCTGCTTCTGCTTGCTCTAAGGAGATAAACTGAGACCAAAGGGTGGCGGCCAGTGGGTGGGCGAGGCTACATTTGATATATAAGATGCACCCAACTTTTCACCCCCTTTTAGGGATGAAAAAGGTGCGTCTTATACTCCAAAAATACAGTAATTTACTACCGTCCCAGAGTCACGTGATCCCCTTTGGTGACATTCTGACAAGCAAAGTCAATGGGGAAGCCAGATTCACTTAACAACCGTGTTACTAATTTATCAACTGCAGTGATTCACTTAACAAATGTGGCAAGAAAGGTCATCAAATGGGGGGAAAGTCACAACAGAAATTTTGGACTCAGTTGTGCTCGTAAGTCAAGGACTACCTGTAATGAATATTTTCTTTCTTGTAATAGAGGCCCTTTTCTTAAGTTATGCTCCTCAGGTAATTTGAGCTTACCTTACTCAAAACAGCCTTCCTGTTTAGCTCTCTAAGATGTCTATGTTCAGTCTTTTCAATAAGAAATTATATATATATATATATATATATATATATACATACATACACACACACACACACACACACACACACACATACAGTAACAGCTCTTTCCATTTTTCTTTCTCTTCTTTAGTTCTGCTTGTCTGGAATGCAGCTTTATTACTTATAAGGAAGCCATCTCCCCAGGCAACTGATTTCTTCCCTTGTGGTGCATTATTGATAGTTTATTTTTAATGCAAATCTACCCCCCACCCTCCCTGCCTTGTTTTCCCATACATTATTGGGGGCAGGAATAGCTCTGGGTTAAAAACCCCAAAACAATCCCTCTGTGCATTGAAACCCAATTATTTTGGAAGCAGCAGCAAAAAAGGCTATGAAAGTGCTTATGCTGGAAGCTGCCAAAGTAGGGGTCGGGGTGGGGAAATGTAAATTGTTTCTTTGGAAATCTTGTAATTGGAATAAACAACACCCCCTCCTCTGAAGGAAGAGTATTCCCTCTTTAAAAAATTAAAACTGTTCAACCCATATCTATTTATATATTTGAAAGCCGCCAAGAAACAAAGTAATACTAACAAGCCCTTTGAAAAATATAAGATTAGCGCATTGAAGGGTCTGGGAAGAGAAACACAGCTACACATATCCAGGTTGGATTTAAACACATCTTTGTGAATGTGCAACGTAGTGGTGGAAAGTTCTAGCGAGGAGCTTTCATTTTGTATTCATCAGGTCCAGCGACAGGAAGAAAGGAAGCAGTCTCCTCTTCCTTCGCCCATCTTGAAGTTTTGTGTCTTAGCAGAGCCTTGAAGTTGCATGTTGAGCTGGATAAGAAGGTGACAGTGCTACAAATCAAGCTATCCCTCCCTTCCACGGTCTTCACTGAGGAAAGAAAGTTCTTTGATGTCCACTGAAGCTTCTCTTACTTATGCAAGACAGAAGACAGTGCAACTTGAAAGAGACAGTTATGGTTCACTCTCAGCTACTAACACGGACTGCCCAGAAAACAGAAGTTGTAGAATTCTTAAGTATCTGCCTTCAGTTGCTTTCCCATCAGATCGGAGGAGAAAAAGGGAAAATAATTCAGGTTCGTATTGGCAACGATGTGCTAATGGCAAGGGAGATTCTTGTGGTTCTGTAACATCGCAGTTAAACTAGTATTACTTTTTCATGATGGAAGAGAGCTCTAAGAGCACATTCTGAAAGAGAAAACAGGCAGAGGCTGAGTTAGTTTCCAGGACAAACACAAACACTAGTGCAATCAGGGGTCAAAGTTAAATAGCTTTGAAGCTATTTTAGTCCAATGGTGTCAATCATGGGGAAGTTCTTAACTAGGACTGAATCGTGTTTTCTGCTCCCACAACCCAATGTCATTTGATGCATTTTAATGTTATTATTCTGGGAAAGACTAAACAGTTGAAATGACCCCTCACAATCCATTCCCAACACACAGCACTCATCATCTAGAAAGACTTACTTGATTTTTAAGGCCTACTTCAGCTATGTAGCCGAACCAGAGTGCATTGCTATAGGAATGTACTCAGACAAGCCTTTGCTTGCATCCACTCTTTCCTCTATGAGGAAACAAGCTTTAGGTTTTGCGGATTAGATGCACCATCACAATATGGTTGCCTCAGGCATGCAATAAATCACAAATACAGGTAATCCTCGACTTACAACAATTCATTTAGTGACCATTCAAAGTTACAACAGCACTGAAAAAAATAACTTATGACCATTTTTCACACAACTGTTGCCGCGTGCACATGATCAAAATTCAGACACTTGGCAACTGATTCATATTTATGACGGTTGCAATGTCCCGGGGTCATATGATCACCTTTTGCAACCTTCTGACAAGCAAAGTCAATGGGGAAGCCAGATTCACTTAACGATTATGTTACTAACTTTAACAGTGGCAGTGATTCAATTAACAATTGCAACAAGAAAGGATGTAAAATGGGGCAAATTTCATTTAACTGTCTTGCTTAGCAACAGAAACTTTGGATTCAATTGTGGTCATAAGTTGAGGACTACTTGCATATAACAGATGAGCAAAGAATCTGAATATAATTCAAAGTTGGGCTCTGAGCCTCAAAATCCAAATTAAACCATAATCTTGAACCTACAGTTTTCAGTTTCAACAAAAGTTGTCTGGGCAGAATGGGGAAACAAAGTATACATTCTTAAATAAAATGTCCTCTTATCTATTTTTTTCCTCTTTATTACACATTCACGCCTTCTCTTTCAAACCCGCAGAGAATTCACATCAAATATAACACATGCACCTAAGACAGAACAGATACGAAACTAAGTAAATGTCAGATTAGAAGAAAATAAAGGTATAAATTTAAATTAAGAAGAGTTTAAAAAGTACCCATGCTGAAATCTCTTCAGCAATGCAAAATAGAAACTTATTCTTCTTACCTGCATATAGTTTAGAAAGGTTTGTGCAATGACTTGTTTAAAAGCCTTATCAAAACATGTGTGCATTTATGCTGTGATACACAAATGTGGCACTTTTTTGATAAGTTTATGCCTATTTCAACTTGTAATAAAATACTATTACAACCAATACTTTAAAAAAATATTTAAATTCAATTATTATATACCTTTTAGGACACAACTTGGACATTACAGAAATCCTACATTTTGGAACTTTGTCCAACAAATTAACTGTCATAACATTTTTAAAAAAGAAATTATTCTTGCCTTATTTCTCTCCACCACCCATTTTTTTAAAAAATAACACTCAGCTGATTCAATATTATATAAAGAATGCCCTTCTACTGAAACAATTACATTTTTCAAACATTTCCCTTGATTTCAAAGAACCACATTATCTTTCCACCTTTCAAGTTTGAATGTTTTCACTGACAAACCCCTAAGCTCAAGGCCTAGGCTAAAAGGATACTAAAGAGCAATAACTCACACTATAGTAGAATATAGCAGAATATAGCAGTATAGCAGAAAGGTTGCTTGGGTTTACTTGCCATTGACATTCTGCGTCCCCTTGTGGTGGAAAATGAGGGTGTGATAGGAGGGCTGCTGTCATCTTGCCATTTAGCTTCCAAGACCGAACCATTCTGTGAGTCTGAAGTCACTGAGTCGATATCCAGCTGACTTTTTGACAGCATTCTGGGTAAAAGGCTGGAGTTGTGGTTCTGGTAAGACATGGTGTTTGGAGAGCTGCCATTATCATCTCCAAAGTCCTTGCTGCTAAGTTCCCAGCTCTGCTTCCGAAACGTTGCTTGAGGGCTCTCCCTAGGGTTGGATACGATGGAAATTTTAGAAGCGTGTGGAAGGTTCTTGGACTCATCTGAAGCATTGGATTCATTCTTTCTGTAGAGGTTGACAGCATGCCCTGCTTCCATTGGAATGTTGTCAGTGCTGCAGGGCGCAATCAGATGTTCATCATTATGGTATTGACTCATGAAGTTTGTATAATGCCTGGGGAACAGCCTGCGTTGATGTTCTCCATTCCCATTGGGGTATCCAAGATGCCCATAAGAAGGATGCGGTCGATCTGGATACTGATTGGGCCAGCTTCTGCAGTTTCTGCGCCATTGTTGCTCCCCATTGCCCGGGTGCTGGTTTTGTTCAGTAAGTATATATCCTTCTTCAAGATTCAAGGAGACGGGTAGCCTCCCTTGCTCCTCTGACCTAAATTTGTAACTATCCTGGTGGGATGAATCACTCATGTTGCAAATCTGCTGTATCATTGAATTTTTCTTGGGGAAATTAAAGATAGCCTCCTCCTCTGCAGTCATTAGCTTCTTCTTGGACTTCCTGCAAAGGGTGTTTCTAATCTTCTTGATCCCCAAATAAACAATCTCCAAGAGATTCAGAAAGAGTGAAACAGCTGCAATGCTATGCATGAAAACCATGAAGATTGTTTTTTCTGTTGGTCTGGACACAAAGCAATCCACAGTGTTGGGGCAGGGCGGAAGGGTGCACTTATACAATGGATTCATTTGAAACCCATACAAAAGATACTGGCCCACCATGAAGGCCACTTCTAAGACTGATCGGGTCAAGATATGAAGGATATAGGTCCATAGCAAAGCCCCTTGCAAGGGAGGCTTGCTTGCTTTCTTTTGTTCTTCCAGCTTCTTCAGCTGCCTCTCTATTCTCCGGTGATCTTCTATAATAGGCTCTATCTCTTTGAGCTGCTCCTTAAGGTAGGCTTTCTTCCGCTGCCTCTCTTTCTCAAGAGCTTGCAGTCTATAAATGGCATGGCCCATATAAACAAGTGAAGGAGACGAGACAAAGATGACCTGGAGCACCCAGTAGCGGATCAGAGAGATGGGGAAAGCTTTATCATAGCAGATGTTGTTACAACCTGGCTGCTCGGTGTTGCAAATAAACTCCTCTTGCTCATCATCCCAGACTTCTTCAGCAGCTACACCGAGAACCAACATGCGAAAGATGAAAAGGATGGTGAGCCAGATTTTGCCCACTATGGTGGAATGGAGATGAACTTCTTCTAAGATACTGCCCAGCAAATTCCAGTCCCCCATAGTCATGAGATCATCCCTCTAAAATAAAACAGCAGTGCGTGCATCACTAAGAAAGTCATTTATATATTTGTGTAAGTACCAGTTTAAATTGCCTGCCATTCTATTTAATTTACTTGACATGGATTAAAATAAGAGTGAGCAAACGATAGGCCCCATTGTTATAAAAAGGAAGCGTTATCTAAAGCAGTGTAGAGGACATAAAGAATGTCCTTAAAGGTCTGGAGGAAGAACTGCTATCAAGGAGATGGTCAGGTAAGTGGGGCTTGAGCTTGGACTATGAAAATAAGTCAAGAAAACATCTAAGGCAAGCTTCTGGATGAGCACACTGAAAAGATGATTGCCATGATGGTGTGGCCAATGACTAAAAATCTGTATTTCAGAACATGTCCTACTCTATAACTTCATGGAATTCTATGAAAACCAGTGGCTTTGTTTAAAAAAATAAAAAACAACCCTGCAAAAATATTTATAATGGAAAAATTGGACAATTTTTCTAACTTTAACTGTTTCTTACTTTGTAAAAAAAAGAAGTATCCTGTCAAATTAATAAATAGATTAAAAATGTAACATATTTAATCACAATTCCCGAAGAACATTTCCAAACATCCATCTGTTAAAGCCGTAACTTTGCATTCCGTTCCATTTTTTTTCTCGAAGGCTCACAAAGAGAGCATAAGAAAATTAATAATTGAATTTAAATTTGTACATCGTTCTATAATTTTCTGAAAATTATCACCTCTTCATTGCAGGGTGTTCTATTAGCTGTCACAATGGTTAGATTCTGATGCGTTTGTCTGATTTCATTTAAATTACTGTCAAATCATCTTGCGGCATTTAATTCCACAAGCTGACAACATGGTGCATGAAAAGGATCCCCTTGTGATGGAAACAGACTTCCCTGCAAAAAGGACAATTATTTTTATAGGTATATGTGTATAACCACACAGATGCAGACAAAGACACATACACACGTTTTCTTACCTTTCCCTTGATTTCTGTCCAAGGCTGCAATTAGCAGCATAACCAATGAAGTAAGAATGATCTCAAATCAGAATTGATTTCTTCTGGTCACATGGACATTAGTACAGTTTTCTTGGCAACACTACAGAAGTGGTGTGCCACTGCCTTCTTCCAGAATATTTTCCAACTTCCCAGTTTGCCTAGATGGAAAATTCAGGAAGGGTAAGAGAGAGATTTTTTTCCTTTTTTGGGAAAAAAAAATGCCATCAGGAATAATGCTTTAAAATTATTAAAATTTACCATAATCTCTGTGTAATGACTGTTTAACTATATTGTTTCCTTCACTGCTTGAGAACCTATTTTATTCAAAGTGCCTTTATAGATTAGAATAATGGACAGACTGGAAATATAATTATACTAAGAGCAATTTATATCAGAATGCAGGTCTCATGCTAAAGACTGGACTTATAATTAAGAATGTTTTCCTCTTTGTACATTTAAAATAACTTCAGATAGTATTCTACTGCTTACCATGCTCATGATCTCTTGGAATACCGGTACATCATACTCGTCCCTTGAAATTACCACATGCTTTCCAGTACTGTTAATTGCTTCGTCTTCCTCTGAACAACTTTAATCTATTTTTACACCTGACATGACGATTGTAAATCATAATTTGTTGGCTGCTGGGATCAGTAAATCCAAAGAATTCAAAGAATTTGATGAGCTGACTGACAGGACAGATCCACTAGTTGGAATGATCATGCAATGGAGGCCGACAAAGTCATTTCCTCAGCCTTTCTGTCCACCTCATTGTTTTGCAATGCTACTGCTTATTTCATTAGGATGCAAACACGATCTTCTTGCTTTTGAAAATGCTAAGTAAAACAATTCATTTTGTAAAGTGAACAGTCTCTTTTCACAGCTCTGGATGTTTTCTTTACAATCTGTTCATTTTCATGGCAATCAATGCTCAGAGATCAATCGGTCATGCCCGATTTCATAGTCTATTACACATCAGCATAGATGGGTCAGATTAAAATTCTTGGGTAGAAAAATACATGAAACAGCAGCTCAAACTAGAACAAGTTTTGAAAGGAGAAATCCAATTTCCCATATTTTTCATTGGCTTTGGTTACTCAAGGCCCTTACCTGCTTCAAGTGATGAATGCAACAACATTCACAAAAAGGAATAAACAAGTATAAATTATATTCCCTTTTCTGGTTTGCTTGGAAAGATAGCAATTAAAAGAAAAGAACAAGAGCTTCAAAGCCAACAGTGTTAATTGTTCAGCTGCTGAGTAAGAAGCAGAGATAGGAAGCGTATTAAAATCTTCAGTTTAGGGAATTGTTTGGGTTAAGTATAGCCTGAGGTACTTTTCAGTAGTGCCTTATGATGGTCCTAGAATCCCATTAACCCTTCATTTGCTTTAAGACAGTTTGCAACAATTAGAATATTTTGAGGACTTGCTATAAATTATGGATTAAGAAATCACACAGAAAAGGGATAATCAAGCTGCAATTATGTAAAAGCTTGCTTCTGAGAAGGTCCCTGATGGTTTCCATGGAATTATTACATATAAGTAGGCTGCAGCCTAAAACTAATATTCATAAAATCACTTTGCCCATGGGGAGTAATTATTTATTTTATAATTTTGAGGCCATCCAACTCCTTAACCATACCGGGCATGTTACAAACCAGCAAATTATAAACAGAGATCATAGCCATAGAAATCATAGAAAGTCAATAAAACCAATTATAAAACCAAACTTTACTAACACAAACCATGCAATTACCCGATCTCAAAGAAAGCCTTTGTTACAATGGAAACTAAAACTTGTCTGATGCTTGGAATATTAACCTAAAGACCTAAAGACATGGCTGTTTTATCAGATCAGCTGATGTGATCAGGTTTTCTTTTAAATTTTGTGGGTTTTAATATTAATTTAAATTTAATTTTCTCTATGTATTGTTTTAACTGGTTGTGAGCCGCCCTGAGTCCTTCGGGAGAAGGGCGGCATATAAAACCAAATAATAAATAAATAAATAAACAAACCTATTTATTGTTACCTAAAGTGTTTATAGAGTGAAATGGTCTGTCAGATGGACAATCCTCAGGAATCTGAAATATATAGGGCAGCAACAATAGAAGGGGGAAAATAAGAACAGGAAGTTACTAGGACCACCTTTCAGTGTGGAACTCTTTCTTCTTGCACTAAGTAGAAAGAGGGCTAAAGAAATACATTACTCTTGGCAGTTAGCTACTGTCTACCTGGTTTTCTCTTCAGTTCACCAGAAGCTGCCTTGGGAGTTATCATAAATTACCATATCTTGCTATCAATTAAACATATGGTTTGCTTTTCTTCAAAATTACTTTGAGCTTCTACCTCTTTTCTTTTGCTGTATCTTTATTTCAGCCTCTGGACACAATTCAAAGGCAATTTTTTAGGAAAGCTCAAGTGTGTACAAAATGGTCATCCACGTATAGTAACACTATCTTCCAAACTACAAGATAGAAGAGTAGTTCTTAAATGAGGGGATGTTTTGGTGCATCTTGGGACCCGTTGGTAATTTGTAATAAATTATTTTGTGAGTTGAGGATCCAGTTTGGGATTGCCGCTACCAAACACTTGTGGAGGTTTTAATGGAGCTAATGACATACAAGACTGGAGAAAAGGGTAATTGGGTCAAATAGTTGAAGAACCACTGAGCTAGAGAGAAAGCCACTGTTATAATTAAACCCTAAACTAATCAAAGTGTTGATAAATTCTACTTTAGGAATTTCACATTAAAGTCTCCTTTTTTATTGAAAATTAAACTAAAATCACTGATGTGAGAGGAAAAAAAGAATTGGCTAAACAAGCAATAATTATATTCATGTGCACGTAATGTTAAACATATGAATTGTTTAGTAGGTAATACACCACAGCCTAATAGATCAATCCTTCCAACTCATTAAAACAAATCACTTATCTTGGAAACCCACCTTCATCTTTCTTTCTTAGGCATTGTTATGATAGAGTAAATTATTGGTCTATAAGGATTTTTAGTACACCCTGCAGAGATAGAGCTGGCTGGCTGGATACTAATAATGTATTGTGAAGTAAAATTTGGGGATAAAACTTAGAACCACATTTTTCAGCGGAACTAAAGTGCTAAGCTATACAAGAATTTGACACAAAGAACATTCATTTAGAGAAAATGATACTAGGGCAAGCAAATAACATACAACTTCAAAGATACTCATCCCCTCTTTACATGCCCTTGTCCAAAGGGAATTAGAGTCCTTGCTCAGCAGTAAAACAGAGAATGCTGATTCAGGAAGTAGCAATGCTGAGAAGTAAGGACACCCAGGGAAATCTCAACAAAATGTATTCTAAGATCCCTTTCTTAGCGCAAGTAAGCCATTGCATTCACCCCATTATCCTGACTTAACAAGTTTTAAACTCAAATTGTTCACTACACTAATTAAATGTATATCATAATTTGTGTCAGTCTACAAAGAGGGAGTTTATTCCCTCCCCTCTTTTGGCTTGTCTTTTATCTCTAGAACCAATCAATAAACTATTTGTAGTTCAATGAAATTGTGCTGATCTCTGGTTTATATGAACTCAAAAATTCTCTTACAATTGTCAACACCATGGTTTTCCACTTATACCATACAGTTGTGAAAACTGGAATTTTGGAAAAATTGGAATGACAACAAATTAATGCATCTGAACTGTGAGGCTGGATGCAATTATTAAGATTATTTTGAGAAGAAATAATGAATAGTTCAATATCAGATGATAGTTCAATATCAATAAATCTAACTGCTCTGGAAGTGCTAATAACTAAAATTTAGTTAATATTTCATCACCAATATTAATATTAATAAAATCCATTAATAATAGTGTATGTAAATATTAAATATAAAGGCAAAAGTCATTGGAGAAGATCCTTGTAATGCTTATAAAAGTCAAAGGCAATTGAAAAAGAGGCTTAAAGAAGACAAAGTAGTTAGATGCTGATTATACAAGCATGAACTTGATGGTGAATCTTTTAGACACTGAGTGCTCAAACTGCACGCACCCAAACTGAAAGGTGAGTGCATGAGCGAATGTGCACATGTACAGACATGCATGCACGCTTGCGCAGCAGAGATCTGAAGACCAGCCGGCCAGCAGGAGGCGGGGCATCCCAACATTGGCAGTGCGGCAAGAGGTAAGATTTTTTTTTCCGTGAGCTTCTGTTTCGTCTTTTACAGGGAAACAGAAGCTCACGAAAGAAATGCCACTGAGATCTGACCTGAGGTGATGGCACATGTGCCAGCAGAGAGGGCTCTGTGTGCCACCTCTGGCATGTGTACCATAGGTTCGTTATCATGGCCTTATGACAACTGAAAAAGAATAATTACTGATTAACACAATCCTCGCAAAATGATATATATTTTGTTGCCAACAGTTGTGGCAGAGCCAAATGCAGGGCATAGGTTTTCCAGAGATTTCTGCTCTGCCTGCAGAAATCTCTTATACCTGTGGATCCAAGGTAAGAAGGCAATCTTGAAGATCACTTGCTAAATCAGGATGTTTAGATGTACTAACCTCCACAACCTAACTTCACTGGAATATATTTGAGGTATTGAGCTTTGCACTTTAGTGTCAAGATTGTTTATCCTCAGGAAAGTAAATTATTATCTATTGGCTAAACATAAACCAATTCAAAAAGATTACGAAGTAGGATATAAAATACTCCAAACCAACGTTTAATTAACCTTAAACACATTCATTTTACAAGGGCTGAAATTCATATTACAGAATGCAGTATTTAATGTATGCAAAATAAAATTTCTTCTGTGTAATCAAAAATTTACAGGTAAAGAATTGTATTTAAACACAATATTTTACACAATAAGAATTCTGTACAGTACATTATTTACAGGAAAGTAATATATAAAACTTACAATTTATATACATGCACATCTTTACACCTCTCTTTTTCTCTCTCTTTCAAGCCAGAATGGCATGTAATCAGTTTTAATCAATGAATTTTAATATTGGCAAATTTTTGAAAAAATGAGGTATTTTGTGGGTGCTGCCTCTTACATATTTTCATGCTGAAATAAAATATTTGCCCTTCAAAATAAGGTCTTATCAGGACAGGAACATGAATCAATTTAACTGGATTATCATTAATTTAAATCTTAAACTCTTAATTAAAATATGGGATTCAATTGCAAATTGCACACTCCATTAAAAATAGTATTTTTGCAGATAGTTATAATTTAAAAGAGAAATAATATTTTGTTAACTTGTGGCAAATCTGCTTTAAAAGTGAAAGTTTAATATGAAAAACAATGTTATATTAGTCTGTAATATAATATAGCACTTTAAGCAGAGGAAACTCTTGTTAATATTGGTGTTTTATTTGTAAGATAAACAAGATATATATATATTAGTTCCTCACAAATTCTAACCAATAAACCATATATGAGGATTTGGAAAATATACCGGAAACTTCAAAATTTATATTCGCACGTAATGACAGAGAAAAAAAGGAAAGTATATGCTCAACACTCTTAAGTTTTCTCATGATTATTGGATTCTTGTTTTGTGTTAACACATGCTCCTTTTATTTCTGATCAACAAACTATAGTCAGATTGTTCAAATCAGAACAATGACTCATATGTTAAGGACTTTGTTAACCCAAAGTTTTAATGAAAATAAGGGGTCTGAGTACAATAAAGAGGAAGAAGAGGCAATAAAATATCTTGTTCTATGCCAGGGTTGTCAAACTCCAGGCCCACGGGCCGGATGTGTCACACACTGGCCACACCCACGCCCGGTTTAGCAAAGGGGGAAAAAGCCGCAATATGTCACGTGATGCCGCCGTGACAATGCAAGTTTGACACCCTTGTTCTATGCTGTATTTTGCAAAAGATCTTTGGCACCTGCAATGGATAGAAGTCTTAGAAAAGTCACAGCAGCCCAGGAAGTTCAAGCCATACTAGTTTCTTTTTCCTCTGTATTCCAAAATGTGCAGTAGAGTTTTACCATTTGTTTGCTATATTTAACTAGTATCAGTTACTAACGAATTTTTTTAAAAAAAACAGGGTCTTCCTATAAGATCTATGAGAATGAAACATTTAAATTACAGGTAAAAAAGATATGGAACAAATTGCTATTTGGACTTGGAAAGCAAGCACTCTTTTCTCACATGCACACAGGGCAAAAATGTGCATAGATTCCTTCATTTGTAGTAGCTATTAACTGCCAGTTGACATCTTGAATAGCTTCACTAACTGCTTGAATCTTTCTTCAACCTGTGGAGAGAAAACATAAAATCTAAACTTTAAAACGATTTATAATGTTGGTTTTCTTCCCAGTGAATTCATGACTATCTCAAGCCATTCCCACCCCCACCCCCGGCATTCGTATGGATATGGAACCAGGTAGGTGAATCAGTTATAAGAATTCTGATTATTTAGGCAATTAGAAAAAATGCTGCCAGACTCAGAAATGTCTACTAGCCTTATCAAAGATTTCTAGGTTTGTATGTCCTTACTGATTCTTGCTTTAGCAGGATTTTATTTTGTTATAAAAGAAAACTGTGATTAAAAACTCCCAGGTTTCTGTAATTCATTCATTCTCCTTGACTGAAGAGTGAGATCTGTTTAAATGTACTCACAGTATTCAGCGTCAACTTCCACCAGCCATTCATCCTATTAACTAAGCCAGTTACATAACATAGTCCCACTAAAAGAGGTAAAGCACAACCCAAAATACTGCATACTTCCATTTGCCTTGAAGACTAAATACTTCTATTTTCTTTCTTTCTCTTTCTTTCCTTCCTTTTCTTTCTTTCCTTTCTCTCTTTCTTTCTTTTTGCAAACAGAAAAAGCTGTTTTTTCAAGGATCTCTCCCCTAATTTCCAGAATCCTAATTTCCAGAATAAGTTAGCTTAACAGAACTATCTCTGGAAGAGCACTAACTTTTATTTAAACTAAGTTGCTAGTCCTATTGCTGAAGTAAAGAGGTTGGGCAGTACACAGAATTTTTGCTTGTGTTTATAACTGCTTTTCTGGCTAATCTTTGGAATGGAGTAGAGTTTGTCCTAATTTTTAAAAAGTTTTTCTTTTAGGTGAATATGGCATACTCTATTCATTCAGGGAAATACACAAATGGAGAGTGAAACCAACTAAATACAGATTCTTATCCAAACACGTACTTGAGTTGGAGTTTTCTTTAACTGCTCAGCAATAGAAGTGAAAGTTTTTCCTGAAGGTCCTTTTTTCTGACATTCCAATAGGATCACCCTGTCATCATTTCTGTAACAAACATAGAAAGTGAATTTTTAGTCACTGAATACCTACTTATTTTTTTTTTCAATTTATATTCCGCCCTTCTCCGGAGACTCA
>JANHFM010010022.1:90520-106164 GCA_032468115.1 Grayia smithii
TACATAAAAGTGCGAATATTATCATAAATGCAATTTAAATAGTAAATTTAAAACCCCAAACAATATAAAATTTAAAATAATTAAAACAAATTGTGACAAATTGTGTCACAATGCATGCACAAATGGGATGGTGTCTGCATCATAAGACCATGATACTGATTTTGTCCTCCCCACTTTGGATACTTACAGTACATATCTCAACAGATAAACATAGAGCTGGAAGACCACTGAGTTCAATGTTCTGTTCAGTGCAGAAATCCAAATTAAAGTACTTTTGGCTGATTGCTGTCCAGCATAATTTGAATTATTCAGATACTTGCCTTTTAGGACTGAACTCCAAAAGTGATGAAGAGTAGCCTTGAAACTCAGGCAATCTTCCTTTTACTGCAAGTTTAATTTTAAATTGTGAAGAAATTCTTAAGAAACGCCAAGAGGTAGAGACAGGTGAAGGTTGAAGCATTTAAAAATGATTAGGGTGTTACTGCAGTTGCTGTGTGGACAGAGTGTCTATGAAGGTTCTCAGTCATTTGGGTCATGGTTGTCCCAAAGGTCAACCAAAGGTTTTTTAAAAAGGCAACTGGGCTTTCTTGAGTTTTCATGAAGGTATTTCATTTCTCATCCAAGAAACTACTTCAGTTCTGACTAACTAGTGGGGAATGGAAAGGATTTATATATATTCTTTGCAGCCAATCATCAACACTCTTAGCAGATGGACTGCTGAATTCTGTCCTGAATTCTGTCCTGCAGACAGAAGCTAGTCCACCCCAAGGTCAAAACATCCAGACACAGACAGAGCAATACTGTGCAGTGGTGGGTTTCAAATTTTTTTACTACTGGTTCTGTGGGCATGACTTGGTGGGTGTGGCTGGGGAAGGATACTGTAAAATCCCCATTCTCTCCCAATCAGCTGGGAATTGGGAGGCAGAGACTAGATAGGGACGGGGCCAGTCAGAGGTGGTATTT
Source organism: Grayia smithii (assembly GCA_032468115.1). Classification (NCBI taxonomy): domain Eukaryota; kingdom Metazoa; phylum Chordata; class Lepidosauria; order Squamata; family Grayiidae; genus Grayia; species Grayia smithii. The sequence continues at coordinate 91,484 of JANHFM010010022.1, forward strand.
ACTGGTTCTCCACACTACTCAAAATTTCCGCTACTGGTTCTCCAGAACTGGTCAAAACCTGCTGAAGCCACCTCTGATACTGTGTATCCAGTGCAATTCAAATGCAGACAAGTTAGGACAAAACTTTTTTCTTAAAACCCCCCAAAAACTCAGATATTCCAATGGCTAATGTTGGGATATATGACACCAGCTCAAGACCATCCTGTCAAAGTAAGAAATGTACATCATATAAATCAATGCTAAATTATTGGGAAGCATAACAGTTTTTAGGGTGAGACTGTTTCTACCATGACAGAAAATCCATCAAGAAGAGAATTAATTCCAAATAGGATAGTATTTGCATAAAGATGAGAGCACTGATTAAAATCTCTTTCTTCAAGATGGCCAGTTGGTGGAAATTGCTCAATTTCAGTGTCACCATCAGGAAATCTTATTATTGAGCACTTGCAGAGACACTCACTCCAGCAAAGGGTGGGTGTGTATGTGTGTGTTATTGCTAACTTCTTCTTTCTACCTGCTCTAGTTCCTTGCTTTTTACCTATGCTTGAAGAAAGGAAAAAGAGATATGATTGATATTTGTTTTGCCTTTTGCCGCTACCTGGTTACCAAGTGGATTAGCAGTGGTAATAGGACATGAGAATGAAGGCTATCACTGAAAATGGGTATTCTGGTACTGAGGCCACTTTTTCTCAGTTAAAGGTGGAATCTGGACAACCTAGGTCCACAGGCCATTTATAATCTCCATGACTCATTTTCATGACCTTTCATGCTCCAAAATTATGCTGTTGAAATAAAAAACAAAAAACAGAAGATGAATAATGGTTTCCCACTGCTTCTTGGCTTTTTGGATAAGACCAAGTGTATAATATGTTTTTAATCACTTTTCTGACAGGATATTCTGGGGATGGGCACTTCGTGAATTGATTAATCATAAGCAAATTTAACCAGGAGTGTTATATCCTGTAGGAAGTTGGCACCCGCCCCTCTCCTAGGAAAATGAGGTATTTTAGGAGATATTAAAAGAGCAGAATATTTCCCCTGAAAGGGAGGCAGAAACTCAGCCTCCATCTTTGTTAATGGGCCATTATGGACTGAGCCAGTCTATTCTACATAACAAAGATCTACCTCCTCCAGGCAGAGCCATAGTAGGAATTGTCCTCTTCTTGGGAATTACCCAAGATCCAACAAAGATAGGATTAACCCTCTACCCATTTAGCAACAGAACTCACAACATGGCACCTGAGAAGTTTACATCACCCAGCAAGGCTCAATCAAACTTGGACTCAAAACACAGCCCACAGAGTTGTCCCTGCATGGCCCCATGGGAGCCTGACAACCAATCAGAATACAAGCTCAAATTCAAAGCTGAACAGAGGGCATAAAATGGGTGAAATCCAGCAGGTTCTGGCAGGTTCTGGAGAACTGGTAGCAGAAATTTTGAGTAGTTCAGAGAACCGGCAATGCAACCTCTAGCTGGCCCCAGAGTGGGGTGGGAATGGAGATTTGCAATATCCTTCCCCCAGGAGCGAGGAGGGAATGGAGATTTTGCAGTATCCTTCCCCTGCCATGCCCACCAAGCCACAGCAAGCTACACCACAACCACCAAGCCACGCCCACAGAACCGGTAGTAAAAAAATTTGGATTTCACCACTGGCATAAAACCAAGGCACTCTCAGCATCTCTGTCCTTTTTTCTGCTCAGGAACTGAAGCCATGTGATCCTGTTCATCAATAAACTTTCTTTCCAAACAGCTTCCATGAATCCAGTGTCTTTTTCCCCACTTGGAACTCAACTCAGAAGGATATTTCTTCCAACAATCCTTTCTCTGAGCCTCATGTGGTACAACTCCTAAGGATAAACTGCTTTTAGCTTTGCTGAAAAGTTCCTTCCAGGATCGATTAATTTGATACTCTGCCAACAAAAGAAAGAAAACTTATTGACATCCACAAACCTCATATTTTAGGTCTTTCATCTCCATTCATTCCTCTTGTTACAATTTTCATGCAAAAGTCAACAGACAATGCATACCTGAGCTTCCTTTATAGCCGGGAAGGAATTGTATTTTGTTAAAGTGTATGTAATGAAAGAGTGCATGCCTGAGAACATATTGAATCTAATCACAGAGCGTGATAGCTTTGCTTTGTAAAAGTAGAAAGGATTTCCTGGAATTGTCCAGCCTTTGCAATGAAAATATACCCTAGACATCATTTTTTTCATTACTGAGACTGTTATTGTAAAATAAAGTTTAATGTAGAAGCGATGCTAACAGAAAGGTCAAACATTACAATATAGAAATTTTTATTAAAGAAGTAAAGGAGTTGCATATCTATTATGGATATGTTTCTGTGATAAAAAAAAAAAGTAAGAAAAACCTCATTTATGGTAAAGAAATTGCATTTGGGCTTGATTGGAAGTTGACCTAAAGGATTTTGAACTGTAGAATATACTGCATTTGCTATATTTTGAACAGGGCTGGCAGTAGCAGCTGCTCTGTTACAGAACCTTCTAGAAAGTCTCTTTGGTGCTATTCCATGGCTCTCCTAGCTGGATGTTATAGTGCAGGAATACCAATCTGGACTCTGTCACATGCTTTGAACGATCATTTCCACAATCCTGTGATTATTGGCTATCTTATCTGGGTCTATTAGGAGTTGAAGTATACAACATCTGGAATGCAACAGATTGTGTCTGACATACCACTACTCCTGAATATTTTGGGAAAGGTAAATTAAAAGTTGGCTTCCCACATTGGACCCTACTACTATTACTGAAACTCAAATTCAGGAGAGCAAGTGGGTCATTTTGCAAGGAAGCTGATGACATGTGCATGGGGGTGAAGATCCAGTTTTAATCTGATGCCATTCTTAGATTTCCTACCAGTGCTTCCATTCTATCCTTGAATAGAAAGGACATATTTGAGGACATATGTTAAATCTGAAAATCACTAGGATTTTTTTTTTAAATGTGAATTACCCAAATTCTGGTCATTGAACACAGAAACAAGCACATGCAGATATATGTACCTTTAGGGCAGAGGTTTCCAACCTTGGCAATTTTAAGACTTGTGGACTTCAACTCCCAGAATTCCTCAGCCAGTAAAGCTGGGAGTTGAAGTCCATAAGTCTTAAAGCTGCCAAAGTTGGAGACCCCTGCTTTTGGGTATGCAGCTTTACTGGATAATTTATAATTTGAAAACACTTATCTGCAATGGAGGAAAGGAACAGGACAGAAATGTCATTCCTCTTCTGAGAATAGGATGGAGGTAGTCCTCAACTTACAACAGTTTATTGAGTGACCATTCAAGATTGCAACCACACTGAAAAAAGTGATTTATGACCGTTTTTCACAGTTACGACCTTTCTAGCACCCCATGTGATCAAAATCCAGATGCTGGCAAGTGGCTCATATTTATGATGGCTGCAGTGTCCCAAAGTCATGTGATCACTTTTAGTAACCTTCTGACAAGCAAAGTCAACGGGGAAGCCAGATTCACTTACTAATTTATCAACTGCAGTGATTCACTTAACAGCTGTGGCTGGAAAAGTTGTAAAATTGGACAAAACTCACTTAACAAATGTCTCACTTAACAACAGAAATGTTGGGCTCAATTGTGGTCGTAAGTTGAGGACTACCTGTAAATTAGAGGTGATTATGAAGGTCTATCACAATAGCACTTTGCCCTATCTCAGACAATTGCTTAGCCTTCTCCAGCACTTTCCTGCATTATTAATGTTCCTTATTGCTTTGCACAACATTTAGTCCTTGAATCCACGCCCATCAACGCTAGTAGCTACTTGGTCGATTTTGATGACAAAAATAACAAATTGGAGGTATAGCTTTTGTTTACACGGAGCCCATTAGAGGGTAGTTATCAAATAAGAACTGTATTACCACCCTAAATTACATTGAAAATAAAATCAATAGCTTATTTAAACACTGAGCAAAACTTCAGAACCACACACAAAATATTGCCTCAAGAAGCACAGCAACAACTTTTAATAACAAAGTATGAAGAGTCCCCAAAATAAATCCCAGAAAGAAAAGACAGGGGGCAGGAGGAGAAAATAGGGATAGCTTTAGGAGAGCGTACTTATTTTGAGGTAAGAGTGCATTATTTTTTACTTAGGCCAGTTTTTTACATGTGCAAAAGCAGTTGTTCCATTCAAAATGCCCCTTAAATGTTTTCATTTGAGAAAGGATTTTAGGTTAGAAAAACTCCACTTCGTAGACTGACAGTTCATCAATAGCATGGCATTGCCAGTGAACCCCTCCCCCCCTTATAATTTAGATGTTACGTTAAATTTCTGGTGAACTTCATCCTATTTGTCCCATAATAACTGTCATTTGTGTCAATAGATTTTGCTAAAATTAACTTGTATGCAGAATATTCTAGTATCAAACAGGAATAGGAAGTAAGATTTATAGAAACAATAAATCTGATCAGATGCTAATAATGTCAATATATTATGTTGTTGTGACAATGGATTTAGGTTAATTTCTCCCTCTCTCTCCATTCTTAAATTAGTTACATTTACTTACTTAACTTACTTACATGAAACTTAACTTTCTGTTACCAATGCAGAAAAGTTTTTTTAGTAACACAAAAACATTTTATATACAGTCCTCACCTTATGACCACTTGGGTCAGGAATTTCTATCGTTAAGTGATGTGGTCATTTCTCAACCTTGGCAACTTGAAGAGGTGTGGACTTCAATTCCCAGATTTTTCCGGCCAGCTTTGCTTCTAGGACTTCTGGGAGTTGAAGTCCACATCTCTTCAAGTTGTCAAGTTTGAGAAGCACTGAGAGTAACCATGACAATTTTTTTTTTTTTAAAAAAAAGTCCATTAGCTTTTCTTCAGCTTTTTATACCCTGGATGTACTTTTAAACTGACAAAGTCTTATCTAGATCCTGACTGATGCTGACAGTATAGTGGTGGGATATTTCAGCACAAAGTCTATAGCTCTTGATTATTATCTTTAATTACATGAAGTGCATCTGATTAAAAGATCAATTGGGCCAAATGAAATGGTGGATTGTTATGGTATCAAGGCACGCAAAGCACAACTGTTATTTTATAATAAATTAAAAATCCAGTATTAACATCGAATGTCCTAAGTGTTAATGCATAGTAGGATGCTCTCATATTTCAGGCTTCATCCAAGAATGATGTAAAATAATGCAACCAAAATTCAGTTCTTTATTTGCGTAGATGGTATAGACCAGGGGTCGGCAATCTTAAACACTCAAAGAGCCATTTGGACCTATTTCCCACAGAAAAGAAAACACCGGGAGCCACAAAACCCTTTTGACATCTAAGATGGGCCAAAAAGCTCAACAAATCACACGCCGGAGGGTGTCGCACATTGGTGGTTGTGATGCATATTTTGAGTGACAGGGAGCCTCAGCAGAGGGATGAAAGAGCCACATGCGGCTCCAGAGCCACGGGTTGCAGACCCCTAAGCTAGAGAAACCAAAGGCATTTCAATGTCTGTAACAGGAATGCCAAGATAACAATTATAATGAGATATAACAATAAGGTATGATGTGAAACCATTCACAATCGCTTGCTTTTTAATGTAACTATAATTCCATCTATCAGGGCCATTTGCTTGAGAGCTGGACCAGCCCTCAAGTCAGCACTGAAACATCTGTGATGGGGAACTACCACATTTTGAGAAATACAGCTAAGATGCAATATTATTAGGCAAATAAATACACACAGACAAAAGGAAACAGTGATGTTATTATTTCAGGCATATATTATTTCTCCATAGAAGAATAAATCAGTTGTAATCATTGTGCTTTGTGGTAAGAGTTTACCACAGTGTACACTCTGGGTTAAATGTGCTAATAAAATGAGGCATTTATATTGTTTCCTTGATTTGAACAAAAGGCAACCAATACACCAACAGGTATAACACAGAGCCAATTGTGCCTTTTGCTTAACAGTTCAAGAGTTAATGAGGGACAAGCTATAAACCCTGATTATTTCTTTGCTTTTTCTCTCTCCCCAACACTACTGAAGTAGTTGTGATCCAAATGCACCCGGGAGTCATTTATTTCACACACACAATCATCCTTCACAGTCCCTCCAGGGCAGGGCTTTGACCCATTCCTACAACGATACCCCTTTCTCTAGCAGCACCTGTAATGTTATACACAACAGAACACAAAAGGCACAATGGGAAAAGGCTGGGTTTCCTCTTCCTAATGGAAAAAAAAAAGGGCGTGCTTGACTGTTTAGATGGAAAAATAATACAGACTGCAAATTGAGTTTGTTTTTCATTCTTCACCCCACCCCACCCCTCTACTACATCCCTAATTCTCTCAGGAAAATTGGTAGTTGAAAGCTCAGTGTGGCAAACACAAGAGATTGACCTTTTTCAAGGCAGACTCTGCCTTTCCAGTTGAAATGAGACACTGTCACCATGCAAAGTTTGATAAGAGTGACTGTTTCTTTGTTTCATCTCTGAGCATACTAGCTCAGAAATGGGCAACCTCTTTTTACAAACTAGAAACACACTTTTAATGAATTGTTTGGTGAGAAATTGGAGAGCTTTCTAGCACACTTGAGGGACGAGGTTAAAAAAAGTGAAAAGGGAGCAATTATTTTCAACTGTATAATATATAAATAGAGGGCTAGCCAACATAAGAAGCTATTTCATTTTTCCAGCATCCCAAATAGCTCAAGATAATGAGAGCCAGTTGGTTGTAGTGGTTAAGGAGGTGGTTAGAAACCAGGAGACTGTGAGTTCTAGTTCTGCCTTAGGCATGAAAGCCAGCTGGGTGACTTTTGGCCAGTTGCTGCCTGTTATAGCTCATCCCACTTCATCTGATTTCCACAAGGGTACTCTGGGCATTATAAAGCACTAAATATAGTGGGATGGGTACAGCTTGGTGCTTTAAGAACATGGCCACCTAGTCCATAAGAGAAATGCAAAAATGTAACCCAGGTTGCTAGAGGTTCCTGTGAGGACAATGGACATGGCAGGAAACAACCTCAGTGATTTTTCATCTAATAAAGAGTCCTTTGTGGAACACTCCAGAATTGTGGGAACTCTAAAGTATATCTTTAAAATATGTCAGCAAACATCCAATTGTCCACTCAAGAAGACTGAAGTATAAGAGCACCTTGACCATCTTCTGTCTGGAAATGGATCTGAGTTTATTGAAGAAGTGACCAGTTTAAAACAAATGCATAATAGCCTCTGGCTATGGGCTTCTATTTGCTTATTAAATGTCCTGTAGCTGAAACCTTATTTGAATGATTTACCTAGCCCCCCACCCGATTCTCTCTCTCTCTCTCTCTCTCTCTCTCTTTCTTTCTTCCATCCCCACCCCTCCCCCATCTTTTTAAAGACTAAAATGATCTGTGTCCCTGCTTCTGGGTTCTCTTTGTCCTTTGCAACTTGTGCAATATCATTTGTGGAATTCCAATCAGCTTTCCTTCTTTTTTTAAAAAAAATCTTTCTTTCCTTGTAGCCATCAATAGCCACACTGTGCCATTTGGTAATCAGAACATATTGTAGGGAGGGATTGATAAGTACATCAAACATCACTAAGCCAATTCTCCCCCTCTCCCCCCTCTCCAACATCTCCAGCAACAATAAATCTCTCTGCATTCAGATGCAGACAATATGCAGTTTTATGTCTCTCTGCTTTGTAGGTCTTTAAAAATAGTCTCACATGCAACAAAATGAGCTTCCATGAGTGACACTTTTAAACGCCTTTGCTCAAGTCTTCCATTGTTTTCCCAGCTTGTGAGTAATGGTTAATGAGTTATGTAATGGGGAAGGAAAATGTTTAATTCAAATTGAGTCTCTAGGTTTGTTGCTTTTTAAATATCTTGCTTAGTGCTCATTTTTGCTGATACTGTAAGTAGGTAGAGGTAGAGACAGATGGGTCTATATTTCAAACCTATGTCAGTTTTACATGTGTTCAGTTGCAAGGCTGTTCTGGCCAATTTTTGCATCATTTAAATTGCTCTGCATAAAATGAACCCATGAAAATGCACACTGATTTTTATATGCAATTTTTACCAATATATTCAGTTTTGGACACAACTTGATATTTTCATTTCTTTATTAGATGTTTATTACACCATTCATGAAGGAGCAAAAACAGTGCACCTAACTATTTCACCTCCATTTGATCTTGACAATAGCAACTCAGTAATATAAGGGTAAATGTAAAGGTTCCCCTCGCACATATATACTAGTCCTTCCCGACTCTAGGGGGCGGTGCTCATCTCTGTTTCAAAGCTGAAAAGTCAGTGCTGTCTGAAGACGTCTCCGTGGTCATGTGGATGGCATGACTAAATGCCAAAGGTGCACAGAACGCTGTTGTCTTTCCACCAAAGGTGGTCCCTAATTTTCTACTTTTTACGTGCTTTCAAACTGCTAGGTTGGCAGAAGCTGGGACAAGTAACAGGAGCTCACCCCGTTACACAGCACTAGGGATTTGAACCGCTGAACAGCCGACCTTTCTATTGACAAGCTCAGCATCTTAGCCACTGAGCCACCGTGTCCCTATTATGTCTTTAAGAGTGTGTATTTTTTAGGAATGATATGGCTTTCAGGGATGGCTCATTTTGTTCTTTTTTGCAGGTATGTTCAAAAGTGGCTATCAGGCACCAAATAGTTTGTGTGCAAAAGACAGAATAGTAATAGCACTTAGACTTATATACCACTTTACAGTGCTTTACAGCCATCTCTAAGTGGTTTAGAGTCAGCATATTGCCCCCAACAATCTGGGTCCTCATTTTACCCTCCTCTGAAAGATGGAAGGCTGAGTCAACTTCAGCCTGGTGAGATTTGAACTGCTAAATTGCAGGCAGTTGGCAGGCAGCAGAAGTAGCCTTCAGTAGCCTTCAGTACTGCATTCTAACCACTGCACCACTGTGGCTCATATGAATGTAGTAGTTCTAATAGTACTCTTTGCTGCACTTAGGAAAAATTATTCATTTATTTGAATTGCATGTCTGCCCTTTGACATTCGATCCTGGGTGAGAAAATCTGCAAGTTAAAAACACACACTGAAGCACATAACAGTTGCAGCAACATAAAAATCCACATCAGAATCAGGGCATCTGAATCTCAGGTGATGTGCTGTTACACAGGGATGAACAAAGATACATTTTGTAGTACCTAACAGTACCTAAAATGGTACTGTTGAATGAAAAGGATTTAGAACATGTCCAGAAATAATTGGAAACAAATATCCCACAAATAACCTAAACCGAGTCATGCAGAATAACAACCAACATCTTGAATTGATGCAGAAATCTACTAGGAGCTTATGCAACTCGCAGTTATATTTAGGGTGTAGCAAGGTGGTCCCTACCCATTGCTGCTGCATTCTGGTTCAGTTATAGGCTTTGTGTGATTTTTCAAAGTTAGCTCCATAGAGCACATTACAGTCGTGCAAGTACAAGATGATCAAAGCATGAATGACTATCCTAACGGCCTCGTGGTCCAGGTATGGGTGCAAATGATGCACAAGATAATTTGTACAAAGGCACTTTTTTTGACTCTTAAACAGAAGTTGAGAGCCTAGGAGAAACCCCAGAATTGCACACCAATAATGTCTGGGGCAATGCAACCCTATCCAGAACCAGTGATGGAAAATCTACAGATTTGAGGTGGATGGGATCTAAACCCCATTAGCTACTCAAATTTTTATTAAGATTGAGCCTAAACTTGTTTCTCCCCATTCCCCCCCTCCTCCCCGAGCCTGCAGACCCTAAGATAGAAGCTCAATAGCATCACTTGGTTTGTCAAGAGTCGAAATATATAGCAATCATCAGCATACTTACGACACCTGACCTTGTGCTGTCATGATTTCACCCACATCCAGTAGGTTCATGTAACTTAAATAGGAGTGGGGAAAGTCAAGAACTCTGGGACCTTGTAAAGTGGGACCAAGGAAGGCTAAAGACCAAAGATAGATGCATCACTTCTACCCCAGTCCTGCTAGAGGTGATCCACAAGTATGATTAATACTATCTGACTATAATACCTAGGGCTGAACCCCAAATTATAAGGACCACCAAAGATGCAACTTAACCTACTTCCCCAACAAATTGTCCAGTGTTGTTGGATTTAGCGACTGCTTCTAGAGTAAGGACGTTTTTTTCCCATGACTAAAATCCTGGTTTTTCTCTTCATGCTCTTCCAGCAACATTTTATCATTTGATCTCTAGCTAGGTCCTTTGAAAACGAGGGCTCTCTGGAATCAAGCCAGAGGCACAGTGTGATCCAAGACTGTCACACTCTCAATCCAAAGTGGCAATTAAGGCCGCAGTTAAGCCACTAATCAGAATCTGAGAAACAAACTCAAGTTCCCTCTGAAATCTTACAGGGTTCCATAAAACTGTCCTAAGAATGATGCGGAATTCAAGTGTTAAAAAGTTCAAGAATGTGTCAGCTAGGCCAAGTGAAGCATATAATATGTGCATTAAAACACATGGTGCCTTTTCTCATTTTGAGATGTTTTTATGTCTTCCTCTTTACAACAACTTATACAAAGTTGAACGTTTTGTTTGTATGTGCCTGTAGACAAACACTGTGCATTTGTATTTTCAACACTATACCGTCCCATTAATTTAAGAATCAAGACTTCAGTCGAATTTGTTGTATACTGTATTTTAAAGATGCTAGTGATATATATATATGTGTGTGTGTGTGTGTATTTTGTAAATAGATTCTGCACTGCATATCGATTGTAGAAGCACAGCTGCAACAATATTTATTCTTGCTGCATTGCATGGAAGATATTGTGGTTCCTTGAGATCATATGCCAACTATTTCATGAACTAAAATAATTCCTTATTTACGTTACTTGATCTCCGTCAGTTACTGCAAATGGTAAATCGCTAAGTATTTGCATCATTAAACAGCATTAAAGTCCGTCTTAAAAACTGCCAATTTGGAGGGGGGGGAAACTCCCCCCACAGGTCTAAACCCAGCACGACGCCGACCTGGCTCCTTTCCCGTCTCTACGACTCGGCGGCGTCTCTCTTCAACCAGTGAAGCCCCTAGGTGGGTTAGAGCGAATCAGCTTCGAGGGCGGGAAGGCCTGTTCTGCGCGCGCGCGCGCGGCCTTCACCCAAAGGAAGCCGGGTCTCCCTTGTCGCATAGTTTAGGGGGTTGATGACGTCTAATTCTCGCGTCCTCGACATGCTGCGCGTTTCGGGGCTGGGGTGGACTCTGGTCTCCTTGCAAGCGAGGGGAGCTCTGGTGCCGCAGGTGAGAAGGGCGCCTGCTTGGAGGCGATGCCGAACTTGAGCCACTTTACCTGCAATGGTTCTGCTTGCGGTCTGTTTCCATCCTGATCACCAACACTAGAGCAGGTTCCCACGTTTCTTTTGATAAGGGGAGGCTCCGAGGCTCCTCTTTTGCCTTTAAAACAATAGAATTGTATGCGTGGGAACTTAACGTGAAACTTTCCTCTTTCTGCCTGCGATTCAAATTTTATTGCATTTTTTTAATTTCCAAAGGTTATAATTACAATGAATCTATGTTCATCTTTGTTTGTATGGAATGGCAGAATATAAATTAGTTTGGTGTAGTGGTTTCAAGGCACCAGGGTTAGAAACCGGTAGGCTTGTGAGTTTTAGTCCCGCCTTGGACACAAAGCCTGCTGGATGATTTTGGGCCAGTCCCTCTCTCAATGCAAACCACTTCCGAAAAACTTACCAAGAAAACCGCAGGAACTTGTCTAGTCAGTCACTCGGAATCAAGGCTGACTCGAAAGCACAACCAGTCCTCATTCAACGCCTCACTAATAGGGCTTATTTGAAATTGGAAGATCTGGAAGTAGTAATTCATGTCCTCCTCAAGAGTGGACTTCTTCCATGGGTTTTTACGTAAGGCTGTCCTTGCAAACTATTTGGAAACTGAGTGCAAAATGATTGGCAATTTACTGGCAACTAAGAGCTGCTACAGTTACATGACATCCATTCTATGCTGCATTGACTTATGGGTACAGTTCAAAATGCTAGTTTTAACCTGTTAAACCTCAACTAGCTTGAGTCTCAGGTTTCTCTGGGACCATCTTCTTCAAATTGAATCTATGAAGGCAAATATACATGTCCCATGATAATGTTGCAGAATCCCATGTGGGTTGGTCACTGGGACCAGAGGTTTACTAGAGGAAGAGTAAACCTCTGGTCCCGTTGACCAACCCAGATTGGATCTTCAATCTTCCCACTCATGTGAACAACAAGAGAGAGGAGCCTCCTCTCTGATAGGTTGCAGGTAGTCCTTTTCAACAGTTGCTTCTACTCTAGAAAACTTTCCTTTCAAAAGTGCAAATGGTCCATGCCATGTTATTCTTTAGAAAAGTAGTAAAAACGATATTTTTTGAAAAGGAGCTTTGGAGGTTGATTTGCTTATCATCTACAAGGAAAGGCTCACTGAAGTTGGATGTTTTATTGTGGAATTGTGCATTACAGTTTTTAACCTATTATTAAATACATTGTGATTTTGTAGGTCTTGTATTTTGTATTGTAAACTTCAAAGCCAAAGAGCCAGAGCTGTCCAAAGACGTCTCTGTGGTCATGTGGCCGGCATGACTAAATGCTAAAGGCGCACAGAACGCTGTTACCTTCCCACCAAAGGTGTTCCCTTATTTTTCTACTTGCATTTTTATGTGCTTTCAAACTGCTAGGTTGGCAGAAGCTGGGACAAGTAACGGGAGCTCACCCTGTTAATTAATTTATTAATTAAATAATTTATTCCAAACATTCTAATAAAAGAATAGAAATTTGTTCCCACACTCCAAGGTTCAGCTTATTGGGGAAAACGGTGAGGTTTCTTCTATGCTTCAGAAGCCAGTTTGGCACTATGGACTATATTATCTGCCCTCTCATTTCTTCAGAATCTGAGAACAGCATCTCTTTTCTATATGTTCTCACCAGATCAAAAGACAGCCTTGGTACAGGTGAATTGGTACCTGCCCATTCTCTTTGGGACTTTGTCAAACTTAGAATTCTGATTGCATGTTTTTCAGCTCGAGGTCATTTTTAGTAAGATCAGTGGAATTGATTTCCAAGTGACTGTATGGCAAGAGTCCCCAAACCCCGGCTGTGGCCCATTATCAGGCCTTGAGCTGTTCAGAACTGGGCCGTGGAAGTGGTGTGAGCAGTGGGCAAGCACATTCATGCGCACTCCATTTGTGTGAGTGGCGGGCACACCTGCCCACCGCTTGTGCAGATGGAGCTGCGCATGCTTGCCTGCCACTCACACAGAACCATCCCCTCTCTCCCCCATTGGTCTGCAAAGCCAGAAGGGTAGGGGAACTCTGCTATATGGGATCACATTCTTAATTCTTCTGCTTCATTTTGCTATCCACAGATGGGTCAGTGGCAATATCAAACCTTTTCATTTTATTTGTTGTTTTTCCCCATACAGCAATGGCATTTGCCTCGTTTCCTTCATCTTGGCATTCCTGCCCTGGCAGCAAAGGAAGCACTGATGAAACTTAGGAAGAAAACTGGCTATTCCTTTGTGAACTGCAAGAAAGCCTTGGAAAAATATGATAATGTTGAAGAAGTAAGAATAATTTGTGCATGTGTATGATATTGTAATCCATATCTTTCATTTTCTCATTCTTTCTCCGTCTATCAACATGCTGCTTCCAAAAAAAAATCTTGATTTAAAATCTGAGGTACAATTTCGTCTTAAAGCAGCAGTCTTGTGCTTGCTGATAAAACAGTAAATCCTATTGACATTAGAGAATTTAGCTTGGAGTAAATATAATTAAATCTGTACTGACTCTTGTTTCTTCTTTCCTTGTGAATCCTTGCATACTTTCATAGGCAAACAAATGATAAAATCATTTGCCATTGACAAACTTTTATACAATTAAAGAGTGAGCAGGAAGGGGAGTACTCAGATATGTTACCACCCACTGCTGTTCCTGCTACTCTGAAAATCCATACATGGGAAAAACTGGGATGTGACCAAGGAACTTTTCAGTGATTTTCTAACTTTCTATTTACAAAGTATTTTTATAATAGGGACACGTTCAGAGCTATTCACCACTTTTGTACAAGTATAATGGGAGAATACATTAATCTACATCTAATATCCCTTCAATTAAACAATGTCACTGTGGGATACAGGAAGTAGGCATTCTTTGTCATGGTACTGCCCTCTTGAACACTATTCCTCCCAAGATTGATAAGTTCCTCAGGCCCTATTTAAATGAGCCCTTTAAGATATGTCTGCCTCTCGATCAGAATGGGTAGTAGTTCCCTTGTGAGATGTTTGATGGTTTAATTTATCTTGGGGGTTTTTTCTGAATTCGCTTCTGGATTATATATCCTTTTCTCTTTATATACAGATAGTCCTCAATTTATGACCACAATTGAGCCCAAAATATATGTTGTTAAGGGAGAAATTTGTTAAATCAGTTTTGCCCCATTTTACACGACTTTTCTTGTCACATTTGTTAAGCGAATCACTGCTGTTGTTAAAAGTAGTAACACATTTGGTAAGCGAATCACTGCAGTTCTTAAAAGTAGTAACACATTTGGTAAGCGAATCACTGCAGTTCTTAAAAGTAGTAACACATTTGGTAAGCGAATCACTGCAGTTCTTAAAAGTAGTAACACATTTGGTAAGCGAATCACTGCAGTTCTTAAAAGTAGTAACACATTTGGTAAGCGAATCACT
>JANHFM010010022.1:125915-140669 GCA_032468115.1 Grayia smithii
AGAGCTGGCTGGGGAATTCTGGGAGTTGAAGTCCACACATCTTCCAGTGGCCAAGGTTGAGAAACACTGGTCTATGGAGATTCTCAATCATCCAGGTCACGGTTGTCATATAAACCAGTTGTGTTGGCCAAATACAATACCTACTGTAGTTTTCCATCTATAAGATGCCCCCATGTATAAGATCCCCCATTTATAAGACACCCCCATGTTTCACATAGTTTCTTATAGTAAGCACACTATAAACCATCGCTGTGAAGAAGCCATCTTGTTAAGAGTGAGTAATACAACAAGAACAGGAAATGCATCACAAGAACAATAGAGATGAAATCTAGAGTGACAATGTGATACAGGAAACAGCTACAATACAGAGGAATGATAGAGCTGCATATAAGATAGAGGCTCATCTGGCATGTGTGGTCTTCTCCTTGGCCTCCTGTATATAAGATGCCACTCCATTTTGAAGTAATTTTTTTTTTAAAAAAGTAGCGCCTTATACATTGAAAAATACAGTATATCTATTTGTTGCATGAGACAACCCCAAACTGTGTATGATGTAAATAAGGAAAAAAGTTGGGAAAAAGTTACTGGTATTTCCATTTTTAATACATATACAGCATACACTGAGAATATTATTGAAATGCAGCTATAGTAAATCATTCAATAACAGCAAGAAAGGAACTTGGCTCAGTGTTCATGGCCTTCATTTTCTACGTACTAATGTTCATACTAATATAGTATGAGAAATAAACAAGATTAACTTGAACTGTCAGTACTGAAAGGAAAATATGCCTTAATAGAGATAAATGATAACTGGTGAAAAATGAAGGATACAGTTTGCTTGGATAGGACAAAGCAGTAGAAAGGAAAGGAAAATCTGCATTGCATGGTACAAATGGTCACACAGAACTCTAACTGAATTAACTTGGTAGTACTGTAGAGAATATCTGTGTTAAAATACATTGAAGACTTAATATAGGAAATACAATTGCTGTATTATCTCCTGTCCAATCAAGAGAAGACATGGATTTTGCTTTCTAGAATCAAACTGCTGATTTTTCAAATAGGTATGAAGAAATAGCACCAGAATATAAACTCACTCACTTATTTTGTGGACCCTTCTCCTTCAGAGACTGACAAAGGGACCAGGAGTTCAGTTATTCTTGACTGGATATGGACCAATAGGAGAAACCTAAACTAAGCTAAACTAAGCTAAGCTAAACTAAGCTAAGCTAAACTAAGCTAAGCTAAGCTAAGCTAAGCTAAACTAAGCTAAGCTAAACTAAGCTAAACTAAGCTAAGCTAAGCTAAACTAAGCTAAACTAAGATAACCTAACCTAACCTAACCTAACCTAACCTAACCTAACCTAACCTAACCTAACCTAACCTGACCAGAACAATGAAGAATACAATCAAGCAGTACTGGAATTCTTGATTTTAAGGGGAACTAAAGCTGATTATGGGCAGATGCATATCTGGAATCTCAAGAAAGCAGCTTTTAATAAAGTCAAGTTAATTATAAATATTTTGTATGACAGAGACAAGAAGCTCAAGGTCAGTGGGAATTCTAAAAAACAAAACTGTAACCAATTCCAGTGATAGAAGCAGCAGAAGTCAACATGATTGCACAAGAATACCTGAAGACAAAAAAAATGCAAAGTTGGAGATGGAAAGAGTCATTGAGAAAGAATACATATGTATTCATGTGTGGAATTGTAAATTTTATGGTCATGAAAGCTAAAAATAAGGCTGAAGTTGATGAAGTATACTAATATTTCAACTGCCCTGATGTCTGCTGAAGATCCAACTTTTGCTGATAGTTTCATTGTCAGAAGTAGAAGGAATAAGTGGGGAGGGTCTTTTATCCTGGAACTACCCAGTTTTCCCCTGACAATAAGCCTAAATGGGCTTTTGAGTGCATGGCAATAAGACCAAGCGCTTATTTCAGGGTTCAAAAAAATATAAGACAGGGTCTTATTTTCGGGGAAACACGGTACTTCTTACCAATTGAAAGGAACTGACTGAAGAAGCAGCTATGACCTTAGGAGAAAGTGACCATATTATCCTTGGTTTCATGATACGAAGGACAGTAGGAACAGAGAAAAAGCAGACTTGTGTACTGGATTTTGAAAGAATGGATTTTGGTGAACTTGGATGGTAGATCAATCTAATGATTTCAAATCCTGTAGGAGAAAAATATTTAGAAAGCACTGAAAACCCAGTTAAATGCATTATTTAGAACCTTATCGGTTGAAACACAAGGCTTCCTAAAATACCGAAAAAAGACACATCTAGATAATAGAAGGAGGATTGTACTATACAATTAAAGAAAGATTTAGAGTACTTACCAGAGACTGTGTTAGAAAGACTAAAATGCAGCAAGAGTCAAATTTCAAGAGAAATGGCAAAACAACAACAAAATGGAGTTATCAGGTTATGTTTTTAAAAAAGCAAATGAGTTGTAGTTTGTTGCAAGAAAAAAGAGGTGAATTGGTAACAGGTGACAGAGATGGCAAAGTGTTTTAATTTACATTTTATATCTGTCTTCTCCCAGAAGGCAAACAAAGTCTTAGATATTCTACCAGTTGTGGGAGGACGGAATTATAGCATAATATAAGCAAACAAACACTTAGCAAACTTAAATTAATTCAGGGTGAAATGAACTACATTGTAGGGTACCGAAAGAATTAATGGAGGTGATTATAGAACTGCTAACTAATGTTAGAGAACCCCTGGAGAATGCTAAAGTCTCGGAGAACTGAAGGAGAGCAAATGTTACATCTTCAAAAAAGGGAAAAGGCAGACCAAGGAAATTTCAGATCTGCAAGCTTGACATTTATATTGGGCAAGGTTCTCAAATAGATTATTAAATAGCATTTTGTGTGTACTTGCATAGAAATGCAGTAATTAACAAGAGCCGACATGGGTTCATCACAGACAATAATAGCAGATTAAGTTTTCCTCCCTTCTCACAGAGTTTCCAACTTGGGGAAACCTTTTAAACTAGCATATTTTGACCTCAGCAAAGCATCTCACAAAATCTCACATAACACCCTCATTAATGAAATGATAAAATATGGGAACAACAGATGGATGCATAATTGGTTGAATGACTGTAGCTGTAAAATATCCATAGATGGCCCCCATAGTGGAAAAATCTTCCCACACCTTACATCAGAATGGAGAGTAATAATGAATACAAAATTTTGTCCTGGGCCCTCTGATGTTCAATACTTTTATTTGCAACTTGGATGAAGCAATTGAAGAATGTTTATCAAATTTGTAGATAACACAAAACTAGGAGGAGTGGCCGATAACTAAACATTAAAATAGATCTAGATGGATTTGGAAAGTGACCCAAAATGAATTTAATTTTTTTAATGAGAGTATAAAATTTTGTATCTGGGGAGGGAAAAATGAAGAAACAGAAATTGGGTGAATATTTGCTTCAATAACCCCTATTGCATGTACTTCTGGGCCCAACAGACTATAGAGATCATTGACAAGTGGAAGGGAATTTAAAGGATGGTAAATACACAGAGATGGTGAATATTCAGAGGGGCAATATAACGGTAGTTCTCTGAAATCCACATGATAAATAATATATATTGATTTGGAATACCGGTAATATATAAATCCCATGAAATTTCTTTAATCTAAAAACAATAATGGTTAAGTATGTAATATGCAGTTGGCTTAAAAACATATACAAAAAGTGTTTATCAACAGTTCCCAGTCAAGTGGAGGGAGGCACATAGTAGGATATCAAAAGTTCTCTTCTGATCTTGAATATTTAAAACTTTTATTAATGATTTGAAAGAAAAGTTAGTATTGCATGGATAACAATACTCTAGAAAAAAGAATTAAAAGCCAAAACGTTCCTGACAGAATAGAGTAAGAGGTTGAAAATCATAGAATTAAATGCAATTATACATAGGCATCAAAAATCAGATCTGGATTGGTAACAATACTTGTGAAACTAGTAGTGGTCGATTACAAAACCAATTATGATTCAGCTGTGTGATGTGATATGATCACTAAAGTAAACAGATAAATGCAATTTTATTGTAGATAAACAAAAGTGGTTTCTAAAACACAGAAAACAATCCATCTACTTATTCTGCATTTATCAAAATTTGTTTCAAGTACTCTCTCCAATCCTAGGAAAAGCATTTTAAGGAACTGGGATTGTATAAGCCTGAGAAGTTTACACTGAGGGAGGATATAACAACAACTTTTAAATAACCAAAATAATGTTTCACAGAAAAAGTTCAAAATCTGTTCTCTATTATCTCAACTGGCAAAACATGGAATAATGGATTTAAGTCACAGGATGGCAGATTCCAGCTGAATGTTAAAAAATATTTCCTAATAGTTCAACAGTAAAACTAATTATTCAGAAAGGGTGTGGTATCCATTTGACAGGGGTGTTTTAATTTAACTAGAGAAGGAACTGGCCCTTTTCAACATTATTATTCCAATACTCACCCCTTCTGGTCCACATTTCATTTAAAAAAAACCTCAAATTCTTTCCATCTTATTTAATGTGCAAATGTTGGGACACTCATATCAAAATAGTTATTTATCTCTACTTACAGCTTAAGTTAATTTAAAATGTGTTAATTTTTTTACCTTTAAGTATATATCTTTCGGCATAAATTCAGTGAGGGGATTTATTGTTGCTATAGAAACTGTAATTGGCAAAGGAAGGTTCTTTATTTATTTATTTTAAGAATGTTTGGCAAGAGGACACTGGGAAAGTTGGGAACAGCTCTGAGGTGAATTTTGGCATCCAAAGGATTCCTTTCAAGTTATGCATGCTTTCATAATAACTGGGTGGGGGGGGGGGATTAGGAAAAGAGGGATCTTTGAGGGACTTTAAAGATGATCTTGGTAAAGATATTCAAATGCTGTGACATGTCTGGGCGGGTGGGTGGAGCCTTGTGCTGCCGAACCATGCACCGCTGCCGCTACCCATTCACTCGAACTGGTGCAAACTGGTGCAAACCGGTGCATTTCACCCCTGGCCCTGCTGGATGTTCAGCAAAGGTATGTTGCATTTCTGTCTTTCAGCTCAGCTGAATGGTATGTATGAATATGCATGAGAAAGCAAGGTAATGAGAATATTAATGATTACTTATTTATTGTATACTTCTTTCAAGGAATGGATGATCTTAAGATGGGATATATTTAATCAGTCACAGGGATTTCAGCACCATCAATATGATAGACATCAATCATAAAAATTGCTTTAAATCACCAACTTTCTTAAGGGAATGACAGTGCTGTCTTGAATCCTGCATTAGTCTGATAAGTTACCAGATGGATCGTGTTTTCTTGCTCTCTATTATCCCACGGTAGCATCACCCTTAATAGACCTAGATGCAACTACTAACTCAACTAAACTCAAATGGCTTAAGGGCCATTTGGGTTGCAGGTGATCCTATTAAGCCATTAATACCAGACTGGTTCCTAGCCTGAGCAGCTCAGTAATTTAGTAGAGATTGAGCTGTTCTCAGAAAGGCTTAGCTTTTCTTCTTTCCCCAAAACATCAGTCTAATCAGTACTTCAGATATTCTTGGCAAGAATGCAAATTACCCTGCTGAAGAATTCATGATGGCTCACCATAAATTAGTTCCAGGCTGGCTTTTTATGAATTGATTTAAATATCACATTAAAGGCACCATCAAAGGATTTTCTGTTTGATGATATGACATGCATGTTCTACACATCCATTGTTCTATCATATTGCATATAGCTATGTGATAGACTTCTTTCTCAGTTTTTTTCCCTGTGTTTTCCTCCCACATGGGATGATGCATGTGTCACTTTTAATTGAAAGGAGAGTTTGAGCCCTCATTATTTTTCTGTACACTCACTTTTTACATATAAGTCCAATTTACTGAGTAAGCGTAATTTAAGTTCCATTAAATGAATTGTAGAAGCTTTTCTTTACCAAAGAGAATCCCTTCATGCCATAGGCCACGGTTACTGTATATAGTCACAACTTCTGTAATTATCTATTATTATTCGGTTCTTTAGTTAATATTGAGTAGGTTCAATCCATTCTCAACAGAGCATAGCAAGAAATAATGATGCTTAATAGCACACAATTGAACAGTTACTTCACAAATATTTTAAGAAGCCTCTTTTTACTATAATTATAAAAGAAACATATAAAATCATAATAATGACCTAATTTGGAGGCTTGCTATGTCAATATGTAAGCATTGAAGGATATACTTACCTGTCATGCTTACAGAGTTACAGATATTCAGAATAAAAGAACACTAGAGGGATGAGGAAAGATCTACTAAATTAAAAAAAACTCAGAAGTAGTCTTAATATTCTGTCTCCAAAAGGAGTCTCCAAGCAATGTGCAATATCATCTTCGGGTAATAAGAAGCTACTGCTCTCTTTAGATACCACACATCTGCTGCCTGCCAATTCCAAATGCAGAGATGAAATTTATAGATTTATAGAGGAAAACTTAGGTAGAAATAGTTATCCTATGATCACAGAGCTGACATGGCCTTTTTGATGACTCTGGACCTCTTTCCAGTTATAGACTGAATATTGGTCATGATTAAATAAAAACAGGCAGTGAAATGTTTCCATTGAAAGCAGGAAATGCACAGAGAGAATATGCTTAATGCAGTAGCTTTTCACATAATCAAGAAAATAAAAAAAAAATCAGAGCCCTCTCCACAAATACATTACTGCCTGTTTTGCATGTGTTGCCACAGTGGCCCTGCTTACCCATAAAATGCCTGTTGAAGCTTCTAGCACCTAAAATATTGTCTTTCCTTGTTTCATAAACTATAAAATTCCAACTTCAACTGCTTTATGACAAACATTCATGTTTCATCAACAGTTTTCTTCTAGCACTCTCGAGTGCCTCAAATGCTTTTTCCTTACCAGAAAAGCAGAGGTACAATGCTCTGACTCTGTAATATCAATACCCCCAAAGCTGAATGCTTTTAAGCATTACAAAAGTTGGATTTCAATGTCACAGAGAAATGATTCAATGCAAAGTTCATCAAATCAATTTTAAAGCTGTTTTGGTTGCACCTATTGCTTTTTGGAACGTGGCCCTTGGCTGTGCATTTATCCATCAGTTGAAAAATTATTATTCACAATGTGTTGCTAATATCTGCCATGCAATGTCTCAATGCAATCTTCATTTTGCCTTATTTTCAGGACTTTTTAGAATTTCTTCATGTCTTTTTACAGCTCATTATGTTTCTGGCGATAGGTTGAATTGCTTTTCCATTATTCAATTGGACAAAGCTCTATTGAAAGAGTTGTTCCATCATGTTGTGAGGACCTCCCATCACACATAATGGAGAAATGTAGAACCATGGAAGCTACAAACTGCTGGAGAGATGCCTGTATAATGAAAGATGGGACAAGCAAGCACCTCATCCCTAAACAAGGACAAGAATGCCACTGTCTACCCAAACAAATCTCATTGAAATTCGTTTCTCTTTTGAAAGAATTTTCAAAAGCAAGTTCTCTTTCATCAAATTGAACCTACAGAAAAAAGCAGGTGTTCAAAGCAGAATTATAACCCTCTTAAGCGACATTCACCTCCAATTTACAAAGGCACATTTTGTGTTCATTATACCAGCTATTAATTTATTTCTGATAGATTTGATGGAACCAAATCTAGTGTTTCTGTATATATTCTTTCCAGACTGTTGAATAAATGTTTGTTAATAGTATGAGCTATATTTATGTGCTTAAATCATCTTCATTTAACCGCATAATCCCTTGTGGGGTGGAATCTGGGCAACTGAAGGGAGCTAGCAGAGTGTTTTAATGGCCGGATGCCCTTCCTGTTGCCAATGCGGAGTTTTTATTCAACAGATATATTCTGAGTGTGCCCAGAGAAAAAGAAATATCTGCCTCTACCTAGGATCAAACTCACAACCTCCTGATTGTGAGGCGAGAGCTCCACCTCTAGGCCAACACACCACTCCATTTATGTGCTTAAATAAAGAATTATAAATATATACATATGGAAGATTTAATTTTATATATATATATGAAAAATCATTATTAATGAAGAAATTATATGTGTATGAATTATTACTAATTATAATACTGTTTGGCCATTCCCACTAAGGACATATCATACAAAAACAGTTTTCAATAATAAAATGAGAAATTACCTGATGTTGTGACCTAGGCTTCCTGAGTCATTAAAACACACGAATAGTCCCCAAAACCTCTTTTATTGTAAAGCTGAGAAATACATTCATTCCCAGCTGAGTCCCAATTAGTTTCAAAAAAAGTCCTTCGGGAGAAGTCCTTCGGGATAATCACCAACCTTTATCTCCTTTGACATGCTGCCAAAGACTTTACTTGGCAAAGCCCCACTGAGTTCAGAATCAAACCAAAAATGCCGACATGAAACAGAGTTAACAACTCTGCTTTCCTGCAAAGCCCAAGTGCCTTTGCCTCTCTTTTAAGCCTTATGGGAGGGGCCACTCATCGCTTGGCCTTACTCCTGAGTTGTCCCTTTTGGTTTAGCTGCTCTTGCCTTCTGGCAGCTCTGCGCATGCGTGCACTAGGAACAGGCTCCTCCTGTTCCTCTGCCTCTCTGATGTCAGACTCTGGAGGCTCCAGAGTCTGCACATAACTCCCTGATGGCCCTGGCCCCATCTCTGCCTCTGACGCAGAGCCCTTGTCCGAGCCTTCCCCAGACTCCAGGACTGGCCCATGATCCTCCCCAGAGTCCTCACTGTCCGACTCTGCTGCCATCTCCACAGGCTGCTGGCAGACCACAACACGGGCTTCCTGGAACGATCAAGTCTCAACCCATGCCATCTTTGTTGATAAGGGACTGGGTAATGGAAGGTGATGGGCAGGTGATGAGACCCAGGAAGCTGATGATGACCAGAGGAAACACATTTAGTGTGATCAGGGATGCAGAATTGAAGGGTTACCCTAGCCCCGGAGACTTGTGCTGCAATGTAGTTTAATGCAAACTTATTATATGTATTAAACAGTGTCATATGACTCGAGAACATTCACAATCATCTCCATGGAAAAATAGAATTTGATAGCACTTTTGCAAAGTCTCCACAGGCCAGTGAGACTTTTGGTGAACCAAGGGTGGCCTTGGAGGCTCCAGTTTCATCTTCCTTGGCTCAGTGGAGAAATTATCTGAATCAGGATGAGGAAGTCCTGAAAGAGAAGTTTATATAAGCAACCACTGCTTACCCTACTTAGTGTTAGGTTGGTTGTCCCTGTAGTACCCAATTGAAACCTGCTTTCTTTCAGCATGATATAGGTAGTCCTCGACTTACAACCACAATTGAGCCCCAAATTTAAAGTTGTTAAGTATGACAGTTGTTAAATGCATTTTGCCCTATTTTAGGATCTTTCCTGCCATAGCTGTTAAGTGAATCGCTGCAGTTGTTAAATTAGTTACACAGTTGTTAAGCAAATCTGGCTTCCCCATTGACATTGCTCGTCAGGAGGTCACAAAAGAGGATCATATGACACGGGGTCACTGCAACTGTCATAAATATGAGTCAGTTGCCAAGTGTCTGAATTTTGATCATGTGATCATGGGGATACTGCCATGGTTGTAAACGTGAGAAATGGTCATAAGTCACTTTTTTTAATGCCATTGTGGTCACTAAATGAACTGTTGTAAGTCGAAGACTACTTGTAATTTCTGTGAATTTCCTGGGAAATTCCATGCTTTATTGAAAGCTCTCAATAATATGTTCCTTCCAAGAATAGCTGCCTACTCTTCCATTTACGGTTCTTCTTGGTCTCTTGTGAGAAGGTTAAACAAAGAATAATAGGTATATTCTGGAGGGCAAGAGCCTGGGAACCCTTTGCCTCGTGCATTTCCAGAGAGATGGTCATTCTCTAGGTCCAACAAAGAGGTCTCACTAAACAACTCAGAAAGATCTCTCGCAAAAAAGGCATTAAAGTTCACCGCTTCTTTGATTTATTAATAAAGTTATATTGTTTAGTTCCTGCATAGAATCATCCGGATGACCCATAAATACATTTTTCAAAACCTCTCTGTAGCAATCAAACAGGCTCTTAAGGCTTGTGGCATTCTTAAGAAACATGCTCTGCTCTCAGCCAGCTCTTTCAATCCCATCAGCAGTTTTTTCACTTTCTCCCCCCCACCCCCAAAAAAAACAAAACACCCCAAACAAACCCTGGAAACTTTCTCCCTTTCTGGAAGAAAAGGTGTAAAGTCTTCCCACAGTTTCACAACTTATTGAAAAATGTGCATTACATTGTCAAATGGCAATTGCAAGCAAGCTATATACTTCATCAGGATGGTTGCAGGTTTATATATGCATGCTACCTACTTAAAAACATGACGAAAAACAGTAATTTTCATGATACATCTTGCATTCTGGTTAAAAAGGATTACTTTTAATATGCTACCTGTCAAATTATTGTCCTTAGTAAGCCATGAAAATAAAAAACATGCTATTATAAATAAGCTCAGTTAAAAGGAATTGTAAACATGGGTAGGCAAGAAAAGAAGAATATAAAAAAAAATCAATTGGTTAATCATAAGGACTTCAGTTGATTTTATTTGCATGTGAATAAGAGCACTGGCACCCTTGGGTATTCTCTCCGCAGCCATGAATGCAAGGTCATTGCTCTTGTCAAGGTCTTGTCTCCCTTGCATATTCTTTTTAAGTTTTCATATTTAAAATGTTTTTTTTAAAAAATCCAGCGCTACTTAACCGAGGGCACCATTTTTTAAAGGTTTTACATGTCATCATCTAATTAATGGGCTTAATTGGGTATCCATCCATCAGATGTGGTCTTTACCTGCCATACTAATTCCTTTGCTATATCGGAATAGTCAAAGATGATGTTTTTCTGTTTCTCTCTCTCACTCCCTCTCTCTCTCCCTCCCTCTCTCTCTCTCTCATCCCTCTATCTGTCTATCTAATCTCTCTCTGTCTCTGTCTCCTCCCCCTCTCTTTTCTCTCTCTCATCAATCTATCTCCATATCTTTTTGATGGTTTTTCTTACCTTTGGATGGTGGATTCAGGTGGCCCCTTAATAACTGCCTTTGTATTTCTGTTTCAAAAATGGTTTTCTGTGAGTACCATATCTATAAATATATTGGTGGTAAATCCCTTTGTATTTGTGAGTACTGTTGCCTTTTTCTTTGTATTCAGCCATAGGATGTCAAAAAGAAGCTTATTAATGCTCCTCTTGAGGCTCCTTTTCTGCTCAGCTCGGGTGCCATTATTACAATCATGGGCTTTATACTAGATTTCTACCACAGGTTGGGTTCTCTGACTCTTTTTCCATAATTATTACAAATGTAGGGAAACAAAGCAAAACAAACAATAGAAAGGTTTTTATATTAGAGTACAAATTTCATTCTCTTACTATGTAGAGACACATCCCGCCCCCCAAATGATAGAAGAATAACTATTTTTCACCCTGTAGTAAGTATTTCCCTAAGAGAGATATTTTACCTCACCTTTATCTTACCATCTGCAGTGAAATCTCTAACTGGCATCAATGAATAAAGTTGTTCCTATTGTTTTAAAAGTGAATTTCCAATCAATTGAACTGAAACTTTCATGAGAAAGCATTTGTGGTAGGTATTTGATGGGATGGAAATCCCACTGCCTTTTGATGAGGCTGGCTCTCTACGGTTTTGAAAAATTAGGATTTTCTTTGAAGTTGTTACATCAGAGGATTTATATGGATATCAGAGTTGTGCTGCCCTTTTTTCAGCAGCTCAGATTTAATCTCTCTGATACCAATGGAAAATCTGGATAAAAGAAAAGAGGTTACTTTCAAGCTGGCTTTTCCAGAGTAGCCCTACACAAACAATGGAGTGATGCTTTTATATGTTTGAATATTGCTTCCTGGAAATTGTGCTAGTAAAGGTACCTTTACAGTCCAGTCATGGTATGATCTTAAATAGAGAATGAAAAAAGTAGGAAAAATCTCAATTAATTGACGGGTCCAAAGGAAAGCAATATGCTATATCATTGAATCAATAATGTCCAGTTATCTTCTATCTTTCTTATTAATGCAGAAATATAATAGTTAGCTTAGGTTGATGTCTTTGCTTTGAGTCTTGTTCCTCTTGTTAAGCAAGTCTTGACGTGATTCGGTGCCCACTGTTTTCATAGTCTTTCTGATACTCTTCATGAGCTTTCTGTAATCTTTTGCTCCTCAGCTTCCATTTATGAAAGCAGGAGGTCGCCAGGGACACAGAGACCAGGCAGAAGAGGAGGATCAGCACCACAAGCAATGCCACGGCTGACGAAAGGGATTCCTCCGTCTTTTGGGCTTCAGCTTCTTGTGTGGCATTCAATAAGGTCTCACGCACCTTGGCTGTTAGAAAAGTGGGAACCGAAGTGTCTCTAAACTTGGGCCTCATTGGAATGTTTAGGATGGCTAAAGTTTTAGGCAGAGATGTTTTTAGAGGAAGGTGAAGAGAACAGGGATTGCTTCTAGTTGTGTCCATGAAGTTACATAGTCCATAGGAGATGTTTAACAGCTGACAGTGAAAGACATATCTTTCCAAGCTCTTTGCTCTGAACATCAACGGAAGACTGATGACCACTTTATTTTCCAATTCTCTGTCTGTCCTTGTGTGGTTAATCAGGGCAATTGACAAATGTCATGATAGGAAGGGATCACCCACTGAGCTAAGAGAGCCATCACAACAATAATAGATTCCTTATGAGTTTGTTTCACTCTGATTTTGGTAATCAACCCTCATTCCAGAAACTATTGCAATGACTCCTTGTTGAGGGGCAGAAACTGATCCATCCAAAAATGGCTGATGCAATGAAATCCAGTAATGTTGTTTTCATTCCTAGCTTAGCCGGTGTGTGCTGTATTCACTTGCTTTTGCTTTTCTCTTCTAAACGGTAACCACGTTTTCATCCCAAATCTCACAGTGTGGAGTGTAAGAATTATCCAGGTAGTTTGTGACTCTGGAAAAGTGATCTGGATAAAACAAGAATAGCAAACAGGTCAGTCTATGATACAGAGCAAGGCAGCTTGCTTATGTGCCCAACTTAGCATGTACTTTGTCTATACATTTCAGTTAGAAAGAGATTGGAAGGTTTCGTCTCAATATAAATTTCAGTCCCTGAAATGAATATGTCATTCCTTAAAATTACTTGCTAGGGGAAAGTTTCAATTGGCTGGGCTGGGCTGGCTTCGGAAGCACAAAGATTTAGATGTCAAAAACAAGGAACAGCCTGCAGCAGCTCTACATCAATTAAATCTACTGTATTTGTTTAAGGGGAAATGGGTGATTCAGAAACGTGGAAGGAAGGAAGGAAGGAAAGGGAAGGAAGGAAGGAAGGAAGGAAGGAAGGAAGGAAGGAAGGAAGGAAGGAAGGAAGGAAAGAAATAAAAAGGGGAATAAAAGGGAGACATTTATTTAATACCTACTCACTGACTTTCTTTTCCTGCAGCTATTATATTTGAGGGGTCCTTGGTACTCTCTGAGCTTGGTTGTTTTCTTGCAGATGTTATATTACCAAACTAGGTAACATCATCAGCGCTAGGGTTGACTAGCTGACTAGCACTGATGTTATTCTGTATCTGTACCTTGTTTCAACCCTGAGCTACAAATATTCTCTTTTATTTTTTTGTTGTGTTGTCCCAAGGATTATTGTTTCCAATAATAATTATTATTGGAAATAATTATTATTGAAAATGATTATTATTTACTATCCTCTTGTAGGCATGGGTGACTGATAGAAGACATCATGACATGATGTTTGTTACGACATCATCTCCTACTGCTTAGTCCTCTTCCTTCTAGGACACCTGTCCTGGAGCTTGATTCACACAACAGTGTTATGCTTGGTTTTAACTGAGCATGATGTTTGAACTGACATCAGTATAGCTTAGCATACCATTATGGCTTGGTTCAACAAATTGTGAGGCCCCTTTTACAGGAGAAAGTAGGTGCTGCTTAGGATTCTTCCAAATAAGTACAATAGCCAAAAATAATTGGGAACTTTTCTTTTGTCTTAAACCAAACTCACGTTTGTTTTTCCCTTTAGTGTAGTCAATGAATCACGAAACTAGAGGCTCCGATTGCTGTACGTTGCCTCCCTTTGTAGAACCACAAGCAAACAGTGCAAACAGTGTTACTTGATTTTAAATTTTATTAATTTTAAAATTTAAATTTTAATGCGAGGGAAAGGGGGGAAACTATTAGAAACATCAGTAATCATATTAACTTTAATTAATGCACTGTTAACTAGAATTATGTTGAAAGTAGCTTTAGCTTTAATTTTAACCCAGTTGTGACTCTTGGCATGGAAAAGGATGCATATCATGGAGCTGCTGGCAGAATTGTTTTGACGTGCAAAAGCCTTGTGTGAAGGCAACACAAAATCTCCCAGCTCCATAATTGCTTTGCAGCTTTAGGAAGCTCTTGAAACAACTAATTAGAAGGATTTGCAGTGCTTAATCCTTTGTGCTCATGACACCAGATACAGTATCAAAGGTGTTGCTTCATTCTGAAGATTTATCTGGTAGCTGTGCCGCTGAGCTCTGTGTTGCGTGTGCTCTTTCTTTCCATCAAAATGCTCTTTCCATTTCTTTTTTCTGCCTCCCATTTGTCAAAATCTCCATATTTATTCTTGCTAATTAATTTCCCATTTGCCTAAAGGCCTGTTTTGTTTTGTTTTTAATTTCAATTTATATGCCGCCCTTCTCCGGAGACTCAGGGCAGCTTACAATTTCTTAAGCACAAATCAATGT
>JANHFM010010022.1:147501-158833 GCA_032468115.1 Grayia smithii
ACCTCTGACTGGCCTCAGAGTGGGGTGGGAATGGAGATTTTGCAGTATCCTTCCCCTGCCACACCCACCAAGCCACACTATGTCCCCCATGCCCACAGAACCAGTAGTAAAAAAAATTGGATTTCACCACTGACCATAATGCTTATTTTGTGGATTCTGTACTAGCTTCCAGAAGGTTTCCAAGTATAATTCAAACTGCTGTTTTTAACTTATAAAGCTCTCCAGGATGAGGCTAGGGCACCTACAGGAGTCTGGTAGGTCTGGCCATTCCACTCAAGAGGGCATGTTCTGGGTGCTTTCAATTTGGGAGATGAAAGTGCTGCCAGGAAGCAATGCTGTTCTATTGATGCCTCAACCCCCTGGAGTAGCTCAGCTTCCTGTTGAGATACAGCTTTTCCTCTGTCTTGGACAACATAATTTCCAACTAGTTTTGGAGACAGCATGTTTGCTGTGCTTCCAATCTGTTCAGCAGTGGGCTATTTTAAATTTTATTGATTCGTTTTTTGAGTTTTGCAATGTCTATATTTTTAAACATTTTTAATGTTTTGATCTGCAAAACTACATAGATGTGTAATTGTAGCAGAATAGATTCTATCTATCTATCTATCTATCTATCTATCTATCTATCTATCTATCTATCTATCTATCCATCATCTATCTATTCTCCTTCTAGAAAGGAGATTCTATGGCACTTGTTTCCTGCAGCCCCACATACTTGATAGACGAACTAAATAAGATGCAAATCATACAATTGACCATTGTGACCTTTTAAACAACAACAACAAAGTGTCTGAAGAACTCATTGATCTGAATCCAAACTTTGTGTACTGGAGTGAAGAGCAGGTAGAAGACATTTAATCTAAAAAATGAGATTACTATGCTACTCTTCCTGTTAGCACCAATAAGGTTTTTTTTTTTTTACTAAGGCAAATTGCATGCATGTGAATAATATAATGGAAAACAGTTTTAAACCTTCCCACGGTCTGCATCCTAATCCAGATTTGATTCTTGCTCCCAGCTTGCAATTTGCCATTGGAAAACCAATTAATCAATACAACTCTTATTGCTACCTTGTGTGATCTGGCTTACTTATTTCTATCAGACATTGTGACATGCATATAGTTATTTTTACATCATAGTGCTATGAACCAGATGCTTATGGTCACTCACATGGATGTTCATCCTGATTTCAATGCACTGATGATTATACTTAGTTATTTGTTGTTAGTTGCGAAGTCATGTCTGACCTATTGCAACCTCATGGACAATGTTCCTCCAGGCTTCCTGTCCTCTACCATCCTCTGGAGTCCATTTAAGCTCACTGCTTCAGTGATTCCAGCCAGCCAGCTCATTCTCTGCCATCCCGTTCTTCTTTTGCCCTCAATCGTTCCCAGCATTAGGCTCTTCTCCAGTGAGTCCTTCCTTCTCATTAGGTGGCCAAAGTATTTGAGTTTCATCTTCAGGATCTGGCCTTCTAAAGAGCAGACAGAGTTGATCTCCTCTAGGACTGACTGGTTTGATCACTTTGCAGTCCAAGGGACTCACAGGAGTCTTCTCCAGCACCATAGTTCAAAGGCCTCAATTCTACAAAACAGTAAGGAACATTGGAGTACTCATATTATATCCTTCTGTGCATGATTGTCTTAAAGCAGTGTTTCTCAACACTGGCATGTTGGAGTTGAAATCCTCACATCTTCAGGTTGTTGGAGTTGAGAAACGCTGCCTTAAGGTCTTGATTGAGAGACCTTAGACAGGCTTTTATGTTCAACTGAGCTAAAGCAGGAACAGAGATGGAAGCATACTCATAGTGGGATTTGAATGTATGATTAGTTCCCCACTTAAAAAAATAATTTCAGCTCTAATTTCTACCTACAACTCAAGTGTGGTTCCCATATAGTTAAGCAGCTATCCTTTTCCTTACTTCTATTTATTTAAAACTTTTCTACACCCATTTTATGTAAACTGAAACCTCAAAGTAGTTCAACATTGACATCTAATTTAAATTGTAATAAACTTTTACTAAAATTCACAGCTATACTTCCCATCTATGGAATATTGTCCTACCCTCATATTAAATATTGCAATTTAGTTGAAAGAGCTCAGGAGGAATCACCCAAAATTTTCAGGGCCAAATGCAATCCAAATCCAAATCCAAATCCAAATGCAAATTGTGCCCCCACAATAAAAAACAACTATCCATGTAATAATGGGTGGATTTTTCACTCTTGAGACACAGGACTGAAACATTGTTTTCAGAACTTCTGCCGTTTATGTTATTATTCTAGATTTGGCTGCTGCACCTCCTAAAGTAGAGTTTTAGCCGTTGGAACACAGCATTGTATGTTCAGTTGGCTGATTGATTGGCTTATTTCTAATCTGGCTAATAACCAAAGTTCTCTGGGTAGTTTACCAAATTACTGAGATAATTAAAATGATTAAAACAATAAAATACCATCCCAGATGGTAGAGCTCTCTGGAGCATTTTCCAGCACGAACTGCATAGGGCTGCCTCGGCCTTCCTGCTTTCCTTTGTGGGCGGAAGGGAAAATCTAAAGCCACAGCTGTTGCTTTCCCAATAATTGAGATTTAACCTTCATTAACAAGGTCTTTTTTTTTTCTTTTTGGCTAGAACAAGCTTAGGTTGCCCAACACAAGACATCCATAGTTAATATCAGTTTATTTGAAGGAAATCAACAGCACATAATTAAATGAACTTTAGGAAAAAATAGTGGAGCATAATGTAGGATCAGGAAATAGATTCATTTCTTCAACAGCAATTTTATTAAAGCACAAAGATTTGGGCACCCCAGAATAAATGGACTTCTAACTGACGATCGGAGTTTACTTGTGATTTTTGTAGAATGAATTACTGTTTTAGCAAAGTAAAAATTAAAAGTACAGATGCTCCAATTAGGCTATTTCATTACCGTGCTTGTGGATACAAGTTTTTATGGTTAACATTTGAGTTACAGAGATGGTTGGCTGTTTTCAGAAAAAAAATAATCAATGAAATGTTCATTTTTTTGATGAGGGAGCTCTCTGGTTTTTTATGTTATTTTGTAATTAATAAAAAAGTTATAGTTTAATTCTAGAAACCTGACATTTGCCTGAATAGTGATAATAGCACTTAGCAATAGGACTTAGACTTATATGCCGCTTCACAGTGCTTTACAGCCCTCTCTAAGGGGTTTACAGAGTCAGCATATTGCTCCCTACAACCTGGGTCCTCATTTGACAGACCTCAGAAGGATGGAAGATTGAGTCAACCTTGAGCCAGTGAGATTTGAACTGCCAAATTGCTGGCAGCTGACAGTCAGCAGAAGTAGCCTGCAGTACTGTATTCTAACCACTGTGTCACCATGGCTCTTGATATGTGAATGTCAAGAATGTCAATTGTATCACACCATTGCTAAACAAGATTCAGTTATTGGCATTGAGAGATGAGCTGTTTCCTATGATGGCTATTTGCTTTTGAAACTAACCCATGAAAGAAATTCAGTTAATATCTTAAACCAGTATAATTTTTAAAAACATGGCTGAATTTCAGTTGTGCTGTCTTCTCTTTATTTTTGTTTATGTTAAAGTTTAACCCTTTTTCTAAATGATTTTATATACTTGATTCTTATTTCAAAACACTTTGGAGATCTTTCTTATAATGGAATGTTAATAAAAATGTTTTTAGAAATAAGGATGTAATAAATTGGGGGTATAAAGACGTAAGTTCTCACTCTTCAAAGTATAGTTCTAAACATCCACCATTATTTTTGGTATTAGTTCCTGTGGCCATGGAAAATAGTTTACAACTGTCTTCCCTGTAGCTTCTCTTTATTACCTGAACACACGTATTGTGTCACTCCCCACCAAGTCTTTGAAACGTTTCTTCATTCTTTCCCCACAAGGCATGTCTTAAGGTCTCTGCATAATCTTTCCTTTTTTCTCTGAATCTATTCCAATTTGTCAAAATCTGTTTGGAAATGTGGCAGTCAGAATCATACAGAATATTGTACTTGTGGTCTCACTAGTCCAGAATAGAAGGGAATAAAACTTTCTGATTCTTTGATATGGTGCTTCTTCTGATGTAGCCCAGAACTGCTTGAGTCCTATCATATGTGTCATACAGCTGCCTCATGTCCAACTTACTGCCCAATCTCAAGTCCTTCTCTGATGTAGTGTTTCCAAATTGTAAATCAAGAAGGGCTTAAGTCAATCTCAGAAGAGTGTAGGAGAAGCAGCTTCTTCAGCATTCTGAAAATAATTGTTTATTGTTCAGACTAATAAGTAAGAGATGAAATCTGTACTATCAAACATCCCATTCCCATTAACTTCTCATTACATTTTTCCGTACCACAGGCAAGTTGCTCAATATAGTCAATTTAAGAAATACACCCATTATAATAATACTGTTTGTTAATTAGGTTAAGATCATGAAAGACTAAACCTTTTTAATGAGGAGTATGAACACCTATTTATTTTTTAAAAAGATAAGTGTATCATTGAAATAAAACATGTCTAACAATAGCCTTTCTTTTATAAATATTAATGATTATGAACTTGCATATGATTTCTTCAATGTCTGGAATTCTCTAACAGTATTTTAGAATTACTACAGTATTCAGTCTATATTGAAATTTGATTTTAATTTAATGAAAAGCCACTTCTCATAAAGATGTGTTGAAGGAATAGATATTAGGGAGTCAATGCCTTTAAAGGAGCTCACAGAACATCTTCTAGAGGATTGGGGAAAAGATGTGCTCCATGAAACATAGTTTAAGAAACCTTATTCTACAATATTTATTGTACAAAAAGATATAGCCAATGGTTGCTTTCAGAAGTTTTGAAAGGTGCACCACTATTATTTTCCCTTCAAATCCCTCAGTTAATTTTCCTATCCGTACCAGGGGTGGGTTCTACTTACCTTTGCTACCGGTTCTAAAGGTGCATGCGCCTTGCGCATGGTTGGAGTGTGCGGAGATGCTTGTTCGGAGCGTGCTTCACGCACGCGCGCACCGAACGCACACTCTCGCACATGTGCAGAAGCTTTTTTGGCAAAAAAAATTCAAAAAAAGCTTCCTGCACATGAGTGCGAGCATGCTCTGTGTGCTCCGCACAGAGACCGGTAAATACGGGTGTGCGGTGGGCCCAGCTCCCGGTTACGTAGAACCGGTTTGGTGACATCACAGCGTCACTGCTACCGGATTGCCCGAACCGGCCCGAACCGGGAGCAACCCAGCACTGATCCGTACCTACCCTGGTCTTGATTAAAGTTTTATGCCCAGATACAAATTCCATTCTCAACACTCTTTTAAACAGCCTCATAAAACTGTTGTGTCTTAAAACCTACCCCGATTTCAGATCACATATACATTCACCCCTTCCAATTCCAAAGTTGTTATTTTACCCAGTGCTCAGTATAAACTTTATCTTCCCTGATGGGCATAAAGTGAGGGACATCACTCAAAATTTATGGAAATGCAGCTTGAGGTGATCGCTCTTTCCACCCATTGTTTTTCAGGGTCGAAGTTATCTACAGAAGCAGTTTATTACTACTATCTGCTTTAGCTGCCTATTATTGCTGTCTAGAGCCATTGCCTCAATATTGTTTATCACTATCTTGGTTTTGTTGGACAACAAGATTAATTAGATGATACAGCCTAGGAAGCTAGTTCCAGGAAAGCAGGAATCATGCTCACAGTTGAATGATGTATTAGTTCCATAATCTGTCTGACTTTTAGGTATTTCAGCTTACTAAAGAAGATATTTCTGTAATAAATATGAATGTGCAGTGATGTGTATAAATATACAACTAAATAACAATTGTTCTTAGAAGGTCTGCTAGTGGAGGAGGACAGAAGGTTGAAACTTTAAAATATGGAAAAGTTTAAACAATGATAGGCATGGTTCTTGATTTAAGCGCACATCTGAACATGTGATTAAACAGTTTCTCTTTTTGAACATTACTAATTTTATAGTTATTTATTTAAAAATTTAAACTGAGATTTATGCTATACTTTTTGAAACAATGAGGAAATACATTATTATAGTTTTGCAACACTAATCACACCTCAAGGACAGGAAAGGAAGCATATAGTTAGATTGACAAAATATAAATGGTGGTGGTGGTGATGATGATGATGATGGGGTGGAGGATGGCTGGATTCACCTGCTAATGTAATATGGTTTGCTTAAATTTGGCAAACCAAATTTTGATTTAACACCTAGCTGGAGAACATCTTTTCACTAGAACATGTAATTTTGGCTTTACCTTTATTTTTGGTTTCAAGCACCACAAGGGGCATGGTAGTGATTCAGTGGTATACTAACAATGGGCAGGGATAAAAATTCTGGCTGACTTTAATTTTCAATAGGTTTTCTTTTTATACACCTATCATATTGCCTAACAAATCTTTTAAAGGAAGAACTGGTCTCCCCAATTCAAGAAAGATGCTGAGGAACTGGAAAGAGTGCAAAAACTGTGAAGGGCTTGGAGCAGTGATGAAATCCAAATTTTTTTACTACCAGTTCTGTGGATGTGGCTTGGTGGGCCTGGCAGGGGAAGAATACTGCAAAATCTCCATTCCCATCCCACTCCAGGGGAAGGATACTAAAAAATCCCCATTCCCTCCCCACTCTGGGGCCAGCCAGAGGTGTTATTTGCCAGTTCTCCGAACTACTCAAAATTTCCGCTACTGGTTTTCCAGAACCTGTTAGAATCTGCTGGATTTCACCCCTGGCTTGGAGCCTAAATCCTATGGATAATGCTTAAAAGAACAGAAAGACTAATGCCTTAATCACTACACCAAACTGGGTCTCTTAATGACTTCTAGAAGATAGCTAAACTGGGATGGAGAATGTGACCCATTAGGCCAGTGATGGTGAATCGTTTTGGCACCAAGTGCCGAAACTGGAATGCGTGCATGCACCAGAGCCCAAAAACCCAAAGACCAACTGGCCGGTGCACATGTGCACACCAGGCAGCTGGTCTTCCAGTTTCTGGTGCACACATGCCCACCAACTAGCTGGTCTTCAGATTTCTGGTGCTCTGACATGCACAAAGATCAGAAGAGCAGCTGGCAGTGGCCTGCACGCCCACAGAGACGGCTCTGCATGCCACCTCTGGCATGCGTGCCATAGGTTCACCATCACGGCATTAGGCCATGGAATGCTACCCTGGCTCAATATGATTGGCGAACCCATGCATTGTGATTTAATTTAATATGTGCCCAGACTATTATGATTTGTCAGATACATTAATTCTGACTTTGCATCTTCCTCTGTCATATAGCATAAAATAAGGAGTATTAAGGGGACGCAGTGGCTCAGTGGTTTAGACACTTAGACGCTGAGCTTGTCAATTGAAAGGTCAGCAGTTCAGTGGTTTGAATCCCTAGTGCCGCATAACGGGATGAGCTCCCGTTCCTTGTCCCAGTTTCTGCCAACCTAGCAGTTCAAAAGCACATAAAAAATGCAAGTAGAAAAATAGGGACCACCTTTGGTGGGAAGGTAATAGTGTTCCGTGTGCCTTTGGCATTTAGTCATGCAGGCCACATGACCACAGAGATGTCTTCGGACAGCGCTGGCTCTTCGGCTTTGAAATGGAGATGAACACTGCCCCCTAGAGTCAGAAACCACTAGCACATATGTGCAAGGGGAATCTTTACCTTTTACCTTTAAGGAGTATTAAAATAATGAGACATATTCCCAGGTAAATGTATAAAGAGGACAAAAGCCATCTATAGCCTGCTCAATAGGGAGACAATGAGCCAGTTATGCTTGGAGAAGGGAGTAAGTACATTTTGACTTTCAGCAGTAAAAATAAGGACTTTGCATCCTGTTTTATTTTCATGATATCAATTTAATGTTGAATGCATTGTGCTCAGACTTTCCAACTTTCGATGTGGCAATGCTTTGGAACCTGTAGCTTGGAGTCTTGACTGTTGGAAATGATAGCCCCAAAATACTGCACCACGACCAACTCCTACAACATTCAGCTGAATTCTCTCTATCCTGTCACTGAAATGTTTTAGCATGAAATAATAATGTCTTTCATTCCTTTCAATTATAAATTCTGTGCAGGGTGCTTTCAACCTTCACAAGAAAGCAGATGTGTTTATACTGTCTCCATGGAGACCCAAAGCAAAGGCAATATTTCACATTTGGATTTCCTCTCTTCCAAAAGAGGATGAGAATGATGGTGGAAATATTGCTGGTTTTTGTTCTTTTTTTTTTTTTTACAATGAAACCAGACAGCATTCTTTAGAGATTTGTCATCGGTGTGTCTTTTGAGTGAAGCTATTTTGTGCAAACTTAATTGTAGGGCCAAATGAATTGGTATTTATCTGGACGGTGTCAGGTTTCATAAATTCACTCAGATGTGTCTATCATCCAATCTCCATGTCAACTTCATTAAGAAAAAACAAAACACCAACATGAACATTTATTTTTTTGCATCCAGCTTCCTATCGCATAAACATTTTTAGGCTCTCTAATCAGCATTGTATCACTAATGTGCCCTAAGATGTGAATGTCTAAATAATTTCTCTCCTAACAATTTCTTATTTTTTTTATGTTCTTTATAGCTTTCTGACAATCAAAGCATCTTACAACAATAAACGAATACATTAGTATCATTAAAAGCCACTCTCCTTTTACACCTTACAATAAATAAATTGTTAATGGAAATCTTGACATAAATGTTATGTTTTGACTAACTTCCAAAACAGTGGGAGAGTTGGGGGCCAAGGACACTTTATGAAAAGTGCCTTCACACACTGGGAGCCACACAACTGAAGTGCCTTCCTTATATAGGAAGACAATGGAACTTCTGACAAGTGAGGGTATAGAATAACAGAGTTGGAAGGGATCTTGGAGGTCTTCTAGTCCAACCCTCTGCTTAGGCAGGAAACCCTACACCACTTCAGACAAATGGTTATCCAACGTCTTAAAAACTTCCAGTGTTGGAGCATTGACAACTTCTGGAGGCAAGTTGTTCCACTGATTAGTTGTTCTAACAGTGAGGAAATTTCTCCTTACTTCTAAGTCGCTTCTCTCCTTGATTAGTTTCCACCCATTGCTTCTTGTCCTGCCTCTGTAGCAGAAATGCTCGTATTAGCGATTCAGGAGACAAGACCACAGAGGTTGGAGAATACAGGTTTATTTGTACAAATGGTTCAGAGCATTAGCATGACAGATTCTGAACCCCGGGCTACACCCAAGGTCTGTCTTTTATACCCTTTTGCATTACTAACTTCTATTCAAGCGTTACATATATCTAATAATAACCAG
The DNA here is from genome assembly GCA_032468115.1 of Grayia smithii. Lineage (NCBI taxonomy): Eukaryota > Metazoa > Chordata > Lepidosauria > Squamata > Grayiidae > Grayia > Grayia smithii. The sequence goes on from JANHFM010010022.1 coordinate 156,784, forward strand.
GCAAACAGGATACATGAAAGGAGAAGTTATCTTCCCAAACTTTCCATATAGGGTATTTTCTTACACCATCTGTTACTTTCATATTATACTTACAGTATAATATGGCACGTAGGTCATGAATCATATAAGTGCAATAAGCAAGTTTTCTGTACTTTCCTAAACCTTGCAACATAATCTGAGGGCAATCTAAGTTGATTCTGATATTATTTTATATTATTCTAAGGGTGTTATTTCCCTTTTGCCTCACCTTCAAGGTGCTTTGGAGAATAGCTTGACTCCCTCTTCTTTGGGGCAGCCCCTGAGATATTGGAAGATTGCTATCATCTCTCCCCTGGTCCTTCTGGTCATTAAACTAGACCTACCCAGTTCCTGCAACCATTCTTCATATGTTTTACCCTTCAGCCCCCTAATCATCCTTGTTACTCTTCTCTGCACTCTTTCTAGAGTCTCCGCATCTTTTTAACATCATGGCGACCAATTTGCGCTGCACCAGGTTCATTTGATTGGCATTTGTGACTTTTCCAGCTGGCTTCTGAGAATAAAGTCAATGGTGGAAGCCAGATTCACGTAAGGACCATGTGATTCACTTAACAACTGCAATGATTTGCTTAAGAACCCTGGCAGAAAAACGGTTATAAATTCAGGTGTGACTCATGCCTTGCTTAGCCACAGAAATCCTGATCCTTAACCGCAGGTCCTAAGAGTAGGAATAGCTGTAATTACACAGTCCCTTTGTAGATCCAAGATAAAGGTAAAGATTCCCTCGCACATATGTGCTAGTCGTTCCTGACTCTAGGGGGCGGTGCTCATCTTCCTTTCAAAGCCGAAGAGCCAGTGCTATCCAAAGACGTCTCCATAGTCATATGGCCAGCATGACTAAACGCCAAAGGCGCACGGAACACTGTTACCTTCCCACCAAAGGTTGTCTCTATTTTTTCTACTTGCATTTTTTTTAACGTGCTTTCGAACTGCTAGGTTGGCAGAAGCTGGGACAAGTCACGGGAGCTCACCCCATTAGGAGGCACTAGGGGATTCGAACCGCTGAACTGCCGATCTTTCAGTCGACAAGCTCAGCATCTAAGCCACTGAGCCACCGCATCCCAAGTCACCGTGTCACTGAGTCAACATGTTCCAGGATAGAAACACCCAAACTCTGCTTTCTTCTTATCCGCTGGGTGGGGAAATACCAGAGGGAGGAGGTGACTTTACCACCAAGGCAATCAATAATTACCGAAATCAAATGGAAGCGATACAAAATGAGTTATTTGGAAGCTTTGCAGATTACCTCAGATAATAGGGAAGCCCCGAGTATGCAATTAGCAGACGTATAATTAATCACACTGGGTTGGGTCATTCTGCTCTCAATTTGAGTAATTGCATCTCAGGCAATCCCGGAGACAAAAAAAACCGGGTTTACCAAGAAGCACATATTAAATGGAAGTGGAGATTAAATCAGAATTTATCAAGAGTCCAATTCTCTCCTCGCCTGCATTCGGTCTCCACCCCCTTCCTCCACTTTCTGCAACGATCGATAGAAGCGATCCAAACAAACAGAAAAAAACCCCGACAAGACAATGCCGTATAGATTTTGGAAATCTGTCAAGCTCTCTCTTTATTGCGTAATTAATACTGCGCTGAATCTCTCCTGCAGCTGAGAGACACAGCTGAGGTGACTTCTCCGAAGAGGGGAATCCTGAGGCTTTCCACCTCTTTCCTCAAGTCTATTTTAGGAGGATCCAGCACGCAGCTAAGGAAGAGCAACCGAATAATCAGAGGAAAAGAGTTGGAAGGGACCTCGGAGGTCATCTACTCCAACCCCCTTGTTCAGGCAGGAGACCCTACACGAGGGATGTCAAACTCGATTTCATTTACAGCCCCACACGAGGGCTGTAAAAGCACTATGAAGCAGTATATAAATCTAAGTGCTATTGCTATAATATTTGTTGATTTTCTCTGTACTCTTTCTAGAATAAGTACATTGTTGGGAGGTTAAGCTAAGTAACATTACATGAACATTTCTGTACTTCTAACATCTCCATATTCTTTCTAG
>JANHFM010010022.1:210737-221648 GCA_032468115.1 Grayia smithii
CCAAAAATCCACACAACAGACCAAGTAATGCTGTCCAACAGCTCACTGGTGGTGAGTTACTTTTCTTAAAGCAGTTACTTTAAAAAGCTGTAACCTCCCAAAATGAGAATGGGTGAAACAAAAATAAGCTGAAACTTGGAGCTTTGTCCCAGGAATAGGTCAACTTATTATGTGCTGCAAGAACTGCTTGTTGCAGACAGATATCATGAGAGATTTTGATCAGTATTACCTGTAATAAAATTTTAAGCCAAGAGGTGAAGAAAAGGAAACATTTCCAAAAAGATTGGGTTTTACCTTTAGTTTTGTAAGTAAGCCCTCCTGGCAGGCTGTGATTGATGGAACCATCTGGTTTTGTGTCACAGTGGAGCAGAAATGCAAAACTTGCATGAATGAAAAAAGGTTGTTGTTTGTGCAAAGCAAATTCTGCATTTAGAGTCATGGCTCTTATTCCTGAAAGTCAGCTTTTACATGAATTCATTTCAATCTTCTCATTAACATTCCACCTACTTTAAACTGCTACGTGTTGTGTCTCTGTGTCATGTTGACACAGAGCTGCTTGCTGGTAGAACTCAGTTTAAAAATCCACACATCCACTATATGGCAGCAAAACGCTAATTTTTCTCTGTCTTATTTCTGCCGTCTAAATGTTTGCATCTGGATTTTGGGGGGAAATCATGAGCCTTTGAAATGATAGCAGCTAAAATAAGAAGAGTGGCCTTCTACTACCTATGTGTAGTCATCTGAGGCCAGCCAGTGTAATCTGGTCTCCAATACATTTTCCAATTACCAAAGATGGATTGTCTGAAGACTAGAGTCAGCTGAAAGCAGAGTACTAAGGTGAGTAGAACTAACATTAATTCTTATTTTATTTCTTGACTGGTTTCATGAGTATGTGAAACAAAATTAGAAATGAAATGCTGATATTCAGATGAATTATTCTCATTCTTTGGAGTTCAACCACAGTATTAAAATCTTCCCCAGTTGGAAGTCTATATGGGCATCTATTACATTGCAAGCAACCTACAGAGGTACTAAATCATACTTTTTCAAGCTTTGACATTTTAAACCATGCATTCAAATGAATCCTCTTGAAATCTATCAGAGAAGCAGTTCAACAATAATATAATTTTTAGCCATCAAGATTCTCTGATCACTGAACTTGAGACATACTAAAAAACTTTCTGCCCCTTTCCCTACCTCATCTCTTTCCTTATCAAAAACTTCCCATGTAATAGCATTCCTGAGAATGATCAGGAAGATACAAGGATAAAAAATTCCTTCAGTCTTCTTCTACTCCAACACTGACAACATTAACTAGTCAAAGTTCTCCAGGGGTTTAAAGACAAGTTAAAATGACATGATTGTTGAAATAGTTGCCTAGAAGCAAAATCTGTCCATGTTTATTTGAATCAATCAGAATAGAGCTGGAAGGGTTCTTGGAGGTCTTCTAGTCCACCCCCCTGCTCAAGCAGAAGATCCTATACCATTTCAGACAAGTGACTGTCCAGTCTCTTCTTAAAAACCTTCAGTGATGAAGAATCCACATCTGAAGGCAAGCTGTTCCATTGGTTAAATGTCCTCACTGTTAAGAAGTTTCTCCTCAATTCCAGGTTGCTTCTCTTCTTGATTAGTTTTCATCCATTGTTTCTTGTCCTGCCCTCTGGTGCTTTGGAAAATAAATTGACCCCCTCTTCTTTGTGGCAGCCTCTCAAATACTGGAATACCACTATCATGTCCCCCCTAGTCCTTCTTTTCTCTAGACTAGTCAAATCCAAATCCTCCAATCATTTTTCATATGTTTTAGTCTCCAAGCCTTTAATCATATTAGTTGAAATGAATGCCACTGTGTTCAGTTATAGTGGCTCCTCTGATGGTTTAGAGATATGAGAATTACCTTCTACAGAAATTTGGAGTCCAGCAGCATTTTTTTCAGACCAACACATTTTATTCCTCGTAATAAAATCTCTTATTGGAAAATAGGCTACTAGATTCCTTTTGTTTTTTGGCTATCAATCTAACACAGCCCTCTTCCTACAATGATTTCTACAGAATTGAACTCCTTGGCTCGGTTGGTTGGAATGCAGGGCTAACTCACTGCTTACTCCAGGAGTTCAATTCTGAGCAGCTCAAGGTTGGTTCAGCCTTCCATCCTTCCGAGGTTGGTAAAATGAGACCCAGATTGTAGGGGCTGACTCTGTAAACCACTTAGAGGGGGCTGAAAAGCCCTGTGAAGCAGTATAAAAGTCTAATTGCGATTGCTATATGTACACTGACAGGAAGCAGTTTTCCAGAATCTCAAGCCAGAAGCTCTTGGAGGATTATCTGGAAATGACCAAAGCTGAATGTGAAAATATATGTATGCAGAACATGTTCTTTGCCTGAGAGTGCAACCATCCAACCTGGTGATGAATTGTATCATCCAGCCATTGTTATAGTGATACATCAGAATGTGGACAGGCTTTATATTGCCACAGCAATGGGTGGATGTTACTATAAATTATTAGGTTGGTAGCTGCAGTTGTGGTGCACTTGGGAAGAAAATATTTATACAACTAAACAGAACTCTGCAAAAAGTAACGAATGCCTACTAAATTGGCATTTTTTTAAAAAAGTAAATCTTTTCCTGTTGTGTGATATCCTTGCAACCTCTGAAAGTAGTGAGCTCTTAATCTTCAGAATGCTCCTTTATTAATGCTTACACTATCCATTTAGTTTCATTTAGTGTTGGTAATGTAACTAATGTCCAATTAATGTGCCACTTTTGGGGAGAAAAAAAATTACAATATTCTTCCAGCTGTCATCTAGCAGAACATTTGCCCCCGTTTCTTACACTATAATCGTCCTGACTTTTTTCCTTCTTCTCTTACCTGTTTAAGAGTGTTTAAGTGCTCAAGGAAAGCAACTGAGAGACAGTATCAAGTTTTACAAGCTTTAATATTCTTTTCCAAGAGGACGGCAGGAAAAAAAACCACACACAGTTCAAAATTTTTGCTTGCATTATAATGGTCCAAATATATGAATTTATGTTGCCCACAGCTGATGTACAGCAACATTATTTTTCAACCCCACCTTCAATACAACATACAAGTTGGCTAGCTGTAAAATACATAATAAAAAATAACAATGCTCTCTAGAAATTTGAAAAAGGACATATAAAATAGCATATAATCAAAACATGTTAAGACCCAGAATAATAAAGAAAACAAATTAGCTGACTAGTCAAATACTTAAATATATGAAAAATTATTTGTCCTGGATTGCAAGCTAGCATGAGAGTTTCTATATTACATTGTAATATAATATTGCTAAATTATCTACTTTGATTTTTCCATGGTACTGAAATCAAACTGATTAGTCTATGATTCCCTCAGTCCTCGTTTTCTGTTTTATTGAAGAAACACGCATAATTTGCACTTCCTTCCCCAGGATTTCTCAAAGCTAATATATAAAGGGTTCAGCCAATTCAACAGTTCTTTGAGATTTGAACTCATTCAAGGCATTCCACCAGGTTGATAAGGAGGGCATGCACTAGGCCCCTTCCCTTAACTTTAGCCATCTTGTGAATTTACACAGTGTATTAGCCCCTGCCTTCTCTCGTAGTAGCGCCTGCCTTCTCTCTGAAATCCAGCCCCTATGCTCTTTGCTTTCAGAGAAGTCATGAAAATTCTAGATGGATCTGGTAGACCATGACTGGAGACTAGTAAAGTGGTTTGTGTGGGTATATGGAAGGATGCTTTCTGGAGATTTTTTTGTGATGGTCTTTTATAACCACCTGAATTAGGGAGTTGACTGTATGAGCTGCATATGCATACTTTCTGTTTGGTTTGAACTTAAGCCATGATTTTCTCCTTATCGCTTTAGTACGGATGATCTGGCTTATCTCTGTTAAATCATCTTCTTTACTGTCTACATCAATTCATGCTGATGTCATTGTAATCTCTCTCAGTGAAGATCTCCTTGAGTACAGTGCAAATATCTGCACGAGAGACATTTTCTTTGTCACATTGAATCTGAAACTGCAGAGGTGAGTAGAAGCCTTTGTGCATATACTGTAGGAAGGGTCCTGCTATAAACAATTATGCAAGTCACAAATCCCTGTTTAGTGCTAAGAAAAATACATATAATAAGTGATTTTCTAGCTTCTACTTTTATAATCACTTTCCCTCCCATCCCTGCAACCAGAATCTGCCTCAATATAAATTAGGAGCATTTTCCCATGTCATGCATTTTAGGAGGATAAACAACATGTCCATTATCACAGAATGAGGTCAAGAGCTTGGAAAGAGCTATCATATCTTCTTTTCATCTTTTCCAGGGATGTCCTCAAGAGATGATAAAAAAGTCATGTTTGTGGCTTATGATGGTTCAATCTAAGACAAAGTCTTCTTGAATTTTTCAGCCATGCCTTGGGGACAATCTGATCTTTCCTCAAAGTTAAACATAATCAATGGCTAAAATTTAGACCTTTTTTCTACTGCTGAGGTAAAATGTTCTCCACTCATTCTTGAATCCACGGGAAACCATGCCAGGATGAAACCCATTTTCCCCTTACCAATTCCTATCCTACTTTTATTATTTGTGTTCTGAATCATCACTGAATGATAGTACCATGATTCTATGTGATAAGCAAAGATAAGCAAAAATTAAGCATTGGGCAGCTCTGACTCTTTAGCATCTCTAGCTTCCTTCCTGTGTCTCTTTTCTGACACTTCATTCTGTCACAACATAAGTTGAATAAAAGTGGGCAAAAGTTACAAAAGGAGCCAAGTCATATTTTTATTTTAATTTTTCTTTCCTTCATTTCCTTTCTTCATACAGTTTACAAATGTCAACTTCTCAATGCTTTCATAGAGTGTTTGCAGACAGGATGGGTAGGTGGGGAATTTGTCTCTTCTTTCTACTATTCAACTATTACAATCCTGTCATAAACCAGCAGCTCACAGGGTTAAAGTAATTTCAATCCTGTTATCCCAGCAGGTAAGTGCTATTGTAGAATTGTGATACTCCACTGTTTAAATTTACTAGCTGCTGACTGCTTCCCATAGACTGCATAGAAACTAAGAGAACTTCCACTTGCCATAGTTAGATACACAGTGACTCTTGGGTTTATCGGCAGAATTACACACACAGCTAGAATGCAGAAGAATACAAAGTGAAATCTGGTGTGAAAAAAATGTTTAACCACTCTTGCACAAATGTGAAAAGACCATCATTCCAATGCTGTTGCATTTAACTCTTTAGGGAGACCACACCAAAGTGGTGAAGAGAAGCTGAACAGGAACCAGAGGAGAAAGGGTATGCCCACCTCAAGACAATCAAGAAGCATCTCTCACTTACTACCAGTTGCATGACATTACCTATAAAGCAGCAACATATAATTAAATTTACCCAGCTGGCAGTTGTCATTGGATACTGTCAAGAAGAAAAACATTTGTTTTAGCAGCAATAAAAAGCTATCTTGAGGTTATCTTACTAGTTGGTGATGAAATGAGTATGGAATGGGACATGGTAGGAAAAAGATGTAGCTGTGGCATATTTTTGCTGCCAGTTGCAAAAGGCCTCTAGTTTCTAGTCCCTTGATCAACTGCCACTATTCCAGTTTGTAGTTTGAATCCTGCCTATAGTATGGTGCTATTAACAGACCACAATGCTCAAAGTAAATGTCAGAATAGTTTCCTCATATGTTTACAATAAGTGTGTAAACGATATGTACAATATGTCGAAAGTAAGGATTGATGAAAGACTGCATTGGCTGTAGCCCTGCCATTTTTAAAAGGAGAAGGTCAGCTCCTGCCATTAAAAATAAATGAGCAGATCACATAGCAAAATCTATGTAAAGGAAACATGTCTTATATATATAAGATAAAATGTCCATTTATAGAGATATTGTGGTTGATTATAGATAAGGAAACATCTGTTTAATAGGATGTGAAAGGAAAGAAGGAAGGATTACACAAGAGGAAGATATAAGAGTAAACCTCTGGTTCTGATGACCAACCCAGATTGGATCTTGCAACATTATCCTGGGACATGCATATTTGCTTTCATTCATGAAGATATTTATGCTGATAAAGCTGGAACTATTGTAATAAATTAACACATTCCATTCTATTGATAACGATTGGCTAAACCTTTCAACTAAAAGCCTGTAAGAAGGGAGGCAGTCCATTGCATCAGCCACCCAACATTATTTGACAACCTTGGATTGAATACATCTATTTCCTTTGACCTCCACTGATCATCTGGCACGTTTTATTGGATTCCCAGCTTGGACATAAACCATGGAAAAGAAGGTGTCTAATCCTTCTAACAGTGGTATCTGGCCATAAGTTGAAAAGTATGTTTCTATAGTTTTCACATCATTTGGAAAGTGCTTTCATTGATGCTACATTCTGCTGTGTTGTTGTTTTTTTGACATCATGTCATCCTGCTGGCACATATTTTCCCTGGGATCATCTACAGGCCCAAGTTCTTTTTCATTCCCATTACTACTAAAACTAAATATTGTCCTTCCTATTCCTGTCACGTTCCCATTTTCAGAGCTGCAGATTTGTTAATGAAATATTTGTGACTTTCTCATGAGCAAAGGAATAATAGAAGATGGCTACCTTATTTATTGGAGAATAAGATGATAGTATCTATCCAAATTTGTGTGATCACAAAACAGTAAGCAAAATTGGACCTGATTAGTAAATTGAAGAGAGACAACGAGGAACCAGAGGTGGGTTTCAGCAGGTTCTGACCAGTTCTGGAGAACTGGTAGCAGAAAGTTTGAGTAGTTCGGAGAATCGGTAGCAAAAATTCTGACTGGCTCTGCCCCCATCTATTCTCTGCCTCCTAAGTCCCAGCTGATCAGGAGGAAATGGGGATTTTGCAGTAAACTTCCCCTGGATTGGAGAGGGATGGAGATTTTACAGTATCCTTTCCCTAGAGTGTGGTGGGAATGGAGATTTTACAGTATCCTGCCACAGCCACCAAGCCACAGCCACCAAGCCATGCCACACCCACCAAGCCACACCCACAGAAAAAAATTGAAACCTACCACTGGAGGAAACCCAGAAGCTGTAGCAATAAATTTGGGAAGTTGAAAAATACCCCTGGAAGAAACAAACAACAACAACAAAAGTTCATTGTTATTGCTGAATAAAAAAATACATAAAGTCACTAGGAATCAACATGACCCCACAGAGACTTTGTTATTTTATTGTTCGGTTTCCCAATAAACCACAGAAAGAAAATTTGGATTCTACAATAAATATAAATGAACATATAACTCTTGCTGCATTTTCATGTGAAGTTTTAGGTTATAGGAGTGTAGGTGTTTGTTGTTATGATCTCAAGGCCAGGTTGTGTGGATGGATCTATTTAATTACTTGCTACAACACATTAAAACAATAACAGGCAAGTTACTAAAAACAATAAACTATTACAAGACCAAGAGCAGAACAAATAAAAAACTGAGAGATAAAAGCGTGAGTCATTGTTCTTGAGCATTGATTTGCCATTGCTGAGCAGAGATTAGGTCTGTAAATAATGCAAATAATCGATAACTTTACCTTTGTCTTTTTTGTCCTCCTAAAGAAGCAACCCTGTGAGTTATAGCAAACAACAAAACCTCACAAGATTAAAAACCTGTTTTCAAGAGCCTATAAAGTTTAAAAATTTGAGCCAATGTTAAGCCAGGCCAAAACTAGCCAATGCTTTTGAAAATGCAACCCTAAGTGTAATATTATAATCAAACAGAAACAAATTTGTTTATGACTAAAGAAGGAAAGAGGACTTTTGGGGGTAAGGGAGGAAAATTTCATGTTTATCCCTTAATCCTATGAGCCCTGTTTCTAATTATACTTCCTAAAGTAGCTAAAAAGTGTCATTCTTCAAATATGACAAGACATGTTCAGGATACCGATGTAAGTCTGCATATAACCATCCTGTCAGATTTGTCAGTAGCTGCTTTTGATAAGAATTTCCTAAACGGTTCATAGAAACACACACACACACACACATGCACTATCACACACACACTATTCTGTGGTACAGGAAAAAAAACCAACCCTTCTTTAGTTTGCCCACTGTTTGCATTTTCCTGAGATGACATTTTGGGCTCAGTGCAGCATAACTAATGAGTTACTCAAAATTGGCTGTAAATAAGAGACGTCAGAGCAGGCGTTGCACGGTTGATTTGGAGCAGGTAGCGCCTCCATTTCTTCCCCACCTCTGTTGTTTTACTGTCAAGGCAAACGCATATTAAGCAGGATTTCAGTCCCATAAAACAAACAAACTAAAGCGGGCAGAGATGGGCTGGAATATATTGTCTGGCATTTGCATTAATTAGCTTATCGTAAGTAAACTGCCCAATGTGCATAATGTTTCCCTTGGATTTGTAAGCAAATGGGCTGCATGATAAATTTCTTCCTCAAAGATCTTTTATTCCTGCCAATGTTGGAGGTGATTAAAGACATTAATTTCACTTTGGAAACCTCGGGGGTGTTCTAGCTTTGTATGGGCATTCACGTCCAGGGTGTCTCGTAATCCTTTTGGTTTCTTATCCAATCAGGTACTATCAAATTCATTGGAATTAGAGCTGGACGCAAATTGCTATTTGAAATTTCCACTAAATTTATACACAGAGAAAATGGATGGACAATTTTTCTGAACGTCGTACGAGGAAGGGGAAATTGTCTAACCGTTCTGTAAGGGTGGCACTCAACCTATTAAGGAGGGGTTCTGCAGGGAGAATTGCCCTTGGGATTTAATGGAAGTGTGGGAAACCAGCAAGCTGCAGCTCTCTGGAAAGATGATGAGCTACTGAAAGCTAGGACATTCATAAGCACCTCCTTTGATCATCCTGCAGATTATCAAAGAGTAGAAAAGGGCCATTTAGACCAGAAATCCAAATTAAAGCATCCTTAACAGACAGCTTTCAAGTCTCTCTTTTAATCCATCCATAGAAGGGGGTCTAACCATCTGTCTTGTGAATTAGTCCCACTGTCCAATTGTTCAGATTATTAGAAAGTTTTTTTTCTTGACATTCAGCTGAATCAGCTTGTAACCTGAGACCATTAATCCATGTCTTGGGATGGCGGAGAACAAGTCCTGACCTTCTGTGCAACAGCTTGTAACACACCTCCAAGGGAGAAAACAGTGGTCAGACAACTGGGGCAGAGCTGATGCATTGTGGCTGAACTGGTGCGGTTTAAAAAAAAAAAAAAGATTTGGCAGCTGCAGCTGAGCAGGAAAGTTTGGGCCAAAGTTAACAGGCTATTCTTATTTAAAGTGGCAAAGACAGGGACAGTATGTGAACCTGTGTGGAGGCTGGGCAGAGATGAAACTGCACATCAGGGGAAAAAAGGCACAGTTGATAAGTCATAACAGGAGTTGCACAAAGAAGCCTCCTATGACACTGACTACCACTGACAGAGCAGCACAAAGTTGAATCTATTTTAGCGAGGGCCCTTGACTTATCAGATGTCAGTCAAGCAGTCCCATTTTAGAGTTGGGGAATCTAGTTTGATTTATGGGCCTGTCACTGTGTCCCCAGGAATGCAGTACCTGTTCAAACGCCAACTTTCTCTTAAATTATTTATAAAATGTTTTATCAACTATTTATAAAATGTTGATAAATACTTATGAGAGTGTCAATCAATAAATGCCAGTTTTGCAATGCTTGCAGGATTGCTGGTTCTCCTCACTAAGAGGAAGTAGGGTTAGAACAGCCTATACATCATTTCCAACACCAAACTTTCAGATACTTGCCACATGGGACCATATCTGCCCCTCAGTTATTTTTTTAATCAAAGCTAAATACATCCAGATCCCTCATCCTGTCCTTATCTGACAGTTTCCAATTCCCTCATGATCCTCGCTGCCTTCACCTCAGTATTTATTTCTCTAAACCTTTCTTAAATTCTGGCGCTCAGAACAGTATAAACTATGCCATGTAGAACAATTACTGCCCATGGTTTAGAAACAGTTATTTATTTTGTTTTAATTTGGCAGTGAGGTCTGCTCCTCCTAGTGGTGCCATTTGATACTGCTTGCTCACCAGAGCAGTGCTGAGTTGAACACAGACCAGGCTGACCTCAGGCCCAAGCGACAAGTCAGTTTTTTATCGCGACCTATGGATCTACAGCCATCTCTGTCAAAAGGCAGACATTACCTGGAAGCTGCATTTGATAAAGCAAGATGGCATTTATCAGTCCAAGAAGCAGAACCTGCACTTGAGGGAATAATGCTAGGAAGAAGATGATGCTGATGTATTTTGTTTTAATTTTCCTTTTTGCATTCAGTGATAGAATCACACTGCTGATTCAATACCTATAATATAATTCCATATTATTGTATTCATATACACCATTCCCAAACCAGGTTTTTCATTCTATACCTGTGAGCTTAATTTCTTTTTTCCCAAATGAACAATTTGTCCCAGAATTTTCAGAATGTTCTTAGGAACAGAAATTTCAGAATAACAGAGTTTGAAGGGACCTTGGGAGTAGGGGATGTCTTCTAGTGCAACCCCCTACTCAAGTAGGAAACCCTATACCAAAATTAGGATGTGTCATTTAATGGGATGAAAATTAAGTTTTGCCAAAAAGAAAATTCAGTGAGGGATTCTAAAAATATATGTTTTTGCACCAACAATTTAAATCTGCTGTTATTTTTGCAATTGTATAACATTTAGCTTGGTGAATCTATGTCTGATCATAGAGCCCACAAAAGTCTCCTGTGACCCAATACTGTTAACTTTATCTTTTCAAAATTACATCTTTAAACTTTAAAAATAAAAGTTTTTTTCTGCATGAATCTTATCTAACTAAGCAAAAACTAAGCCATACAATCCAGTGGTGGGTTGCCCCCGGTTCGGTCCGGTTCGCGCGAATAGGTAGCGGTGACGCTGTGACGTCACCGAAC
>JANHFM010010025.1:0-10138 GCA_032468115.1 Grayia smithii
CGTTCTGTTTTCTTCTGAAACTTTTCTTTTCTTGGATTTATCCATGGTTGGCCTACTGGGGGTTGAAAAGCTCAATACATTGCGTGCTGGTGTGTGTCACACATTGGCTCATATTTTGAGTGACAGGGAGCTGCAGCAGAGGGATAAAAGAGCCACATGCGGCTCCAAAGCCGCAGTTTGCTGACCCCTGTCTTAGATCAAAAGAAGCATTACTATTTGCATATAAAATAGCTATTTCTAGACGGATGAAACTGCAATCAATAATATCCTGAAATTATTGGAATTTGGTTAACTTCCACATTGCCTAAAAATAAATTTCCAAGTGGGTTAACAATTCACAAAACTGACCCTCATCTCTATGTTTTCCCCATTTCTTTCAGCTCCAGTTCTCCATGTGACTGAAATCATAACGATTGCAATAGTTGCTGCTTTGATCCTGGTTGCAATTATATTCGCTGCAGCCTCTTGCATTGTCTATTCCAAGAGACAGGAGGAGCATCAGCCACTCCTCACTGATCACCATCTGACCTATTCAGATGATTATGACAGCATTCCAACCCCAAGGCAGTCAAATGTGTGAAGATAGTGACTTATCTGCATTTGATGGCATCTATTGTGTCTGATCCATGCTTACAGGAAAGCCCATTTCAGAGTGAGAAAAGTCTTCCTTTATCTAATATTTATCTCCAGTCCATATTCTTTCTTAGACTGGTTCAACATTTCTACTGATCTCACCCACTTCGCTCCTGTTCTATCTACAATACGCGCACAATATAAAAGACTAACAATGAATATTTTACAGAAGTTAAAGTAATTACTAAGTATGTATTAACTGCTTTTATATGGAAGATGGTGCAAAAATTAAGTTCATGCTTAATCTTGTTCTGAGAGCCAGTTTGATGTAGTGGTGAAAGCATCTGGCTAGAAATCAGGAGATCATCAGTTCTAATCCCAAATTAGGCATTAAATTAGCTGGGTGACCTTGGGCCAGTCGCTCTCTCTTAGCCATAGGAAAAAGGCAATGGCAAACCATTTCTGAAAACCTTGCCAAGAAAACTTCAGAGACTTGTCCAAGCAGTCTCTGAAATGGACACAATTGAACAGAAGGAAAAAAAAATCTTGCAGTAAGATGTCACAAAACACTACTAGCACCAAGGAAAAAGCTATCCTGTTTTTTAGGATTCAGTCCAGTAGTGGGTTGCTCCCTGTTCTGTCTGGTTCTTAGAACCGATAGTAAAACCGGCCCCGACATCATCATGGGGCGATCTGCGCATGCGCGCTTCCATTGCAAACCTAGTAAAGGTTAGTTGAACACACCCTTGATTCAGTCACTAACTAGATTGTCTCTGTACAACTCAATAGCAAGCTAACTGCTAATGGACTGCGGTGGCGCAGTGGTTAGAGTGCAGTACTGCAGGCTACTTCTGCTGATCACAGGCTGCCAGCAGTTTGGCAGTTTGGGTCTTACTGGCTCAAGGTTGACTCAGCCTTCCATCCTTCTGAGGTTGGTAAAATGAGGACCCAGATTGTTGGGGTCAATATACTGACATTGTAAACCGCTTAGAGAGGGCTGTAAAAGCACTATGAAGCAGTATATAAGTCTAAGTGCTATTGATATTGCTAATTCTAGTATCTCAGCAGCCTACAGCACTGTGTTTTTCTGTAACTAAGTTTATATTGAGGCATGCCCAAATAAGACTCTTGACATTGTTTGGAAAAAATCCCTCAAACAGATATGAATAACTCCTGAAGCCCAAAGGTCCATCCGTATCAATCCATCCATCCATGTTGGGCATTTGTCCAATCCACTGATTATATCAGAGAAGATCCTCTCAACCTCCTCAGGCTGAACAAGATACCTTAGCAAGAGGCTACCTCACTCATCATGCTACTGTAGATCACATCCAATTGGCATTCAATCCAACCAAACACAAATGACTAAATCTGAAAAGGAACTGGCACACATTATCTTAGCAGTCTGCTACAGCAGGAGTCCCCAACACCTGGGGCGTGGCCTGTTCTAAACTGGGTCATGTGACCAATGGGTAAGGTGAAGCTCCACTCACATGAGCAGCAAGCCCTTGCGCTCGCATGCAAAGCTCGACTTATATGAATGAGGCTTCGCGCACAAGCACTCTACACTTGTGTGAGTGGAGCTTCACGCATGAGCACAAGCACTCTCTGCTCAAGCACTCTTGACTCACACACGAAGCTCCGTTTATAGCTGCCACTTACACACACAAACCACGCTGGGCCTGGTCACGAAGCTGGAAAGATTGGTGATCACTGTGCTAGAGTATGTCTTGCCTTTCCTTCCGTAACAGGTGTAAGTAATTCTGAGCAGGATCGTTAGACAGTTATCTATATATGCAATAAGAATGCAGAACTATTTATGTTTTGCCTTTCTTATCATTACAGTGGAGGCCCAAATCTGGACATTTATCTGTATTCAGTCATAATCAGTCCACAATTCCTTTGCCAATATTGTTCCAGGCATATCTATAGTAGCTTTATTTTCCAAATTGCCTCAGTAAATGAAAGACACCCTCCCCTCAAGGATAAGCAACTGAAGAGAGGCACATGGGAGCAATTTTGTCCAATGCCCTAATCATTTCTATACATGTAATCCTTGACTTAAAACCATTTATTTAATACCATTCAAAGTGATGATGGCACTGAAAAAAAGTGTCTGATGACCACTTCTCCCACTTGCAACCACTGCATTGTCCCCAAAGTCACATCATCAAAATTCAGGCATTTGGCAACTGGCATGTATTTATGACTGTTGCAATGTACCGGGGTCATATGATTGCCATTTGTGACCTTCCGAAGACACTTCTGACAAACAGTAGGGAACCAGAGAAGCCAAATTAGCTTAATGATTGTGTTATTCAATTAATGACCATGATAATTTGCTTAACAACTGTGGCAAAAATATTGTAAAATGGAGCAAAGCTCATTCAATTATCGTATCACTAAGCACCGGAAGTTCTGATCCTAATTCTGGTGATAAATTGAAGACTATTTGTATTCCAACAATTGCCCAGATATATAATGAAACTGCCTATAAAGTCATTGGAAAAAATCCCCAAATGCATGCAAAAAACCCCCAGGGTCCATCAAATATCTGGCTTTGTATCATCCTAACCAGTCACCCATCCTCCCAGACATAAAGAGCATCAGCAGCCTACAACTTGACAAGAAAATACATTCACGTCAGCACAAGATTGATAAAAAAAATATTATCTATCCTCAGATCCTCCACATCTGCTCTGCTCTAACACATACCTGCTTGTGTGAACTGGGATTAAGATCAGCTGGAATAAACCCATAGTTGCAAAAGAGCTAGAAATTCCCAAATCCCTTTGAGTAGCACTCCCAGAGCAAGGAAGATGTTTTGCAGGGTTTTTGTTGTTGCTATTGCTGTTCTTATTTATTCAGATAATCTGTGCCTTTTCAGAGGAAAAAAGTCATTAAATCAAGTACATTCTTAAACTGCAGTATGAACCGTTAGGTTGGCTGTTGAGGAGAAAAACGAACATCCATAACTTTTGCATGCATGGTACTTGTTCCTTTACTTCAATCTCACTTTTCCTTTAGGAACTCAAGGTAGTATATACTGTATTTCCCCTTCTCTTTTCCCCCCATAACAACAACTCTTTGAGATAGTTGATCTGAGGGGGAAAGGGAGAGAGAGAGAATGGCCCAAAATCCTCTGAGGGTTTCAATGGCTAGAATGGATTACAACCTCGGTCTCCCCTGGTCTAGGCTACTTCAAGATCATTTAATTTTGTTCTGATATCAGTACATCAGAGATCAAAGCTCTTTATTATTAACTCTATAACATTTGATCTGCCCAGCCAAGTGGAATTTGAGTGGGTTAGCAGCACAGAAAATCATGTGCTCATTAAATACAGCTCTGGTGGGCAGAATTCTTGGCCTTCCTTAGTTATGTTGGCTGAACTAAGCATTGAATTGTTATGTCACATCTATGCACAGCTGATATATTTTTCCAGTTTTATGGGGAAGGGGGTCGTGGATTTAATTATATTATTGTGATTACATTCCACAACAAGTCTACATTGAAGTGAATAAGCTCCACTAGGTTCAGTTTAGTTGGGATTAGCATGGATCAGCACAGGGCAAAACAATAAGAAAATTCTTATTCTTGGATTAAAGTTGAGTTTAAAGATGGTAATATTTGCATCGTTCTTAAATAAACGGTGTGAGATGCTAAAGTTCATACTTGACCCAAAGGGGTTGAGAAGCTGAATGACATTTATAATTCAAAGAAAATGGGGCTTGCATTGTGTATGTACTGTCAAAATGTTACACTTCTTATGATTAAATAAAGGGCACAGATGGGGAAAATAGATCATAGAAAAATATATCAGAAAGCATAAATATGTATATGAGGAACAGCTCTGACTATGGCATTGACCATGAAGCATTGTAGCTGATATTATTTGGGGATCTCACAGGCAGTGATATTTCTTAGAAGCATACTCTGACTAATTCCTTTAAACACAAGTCACATACTTTCTCTTTTGCCATTGTGAAGGCAACTGAGTACAAGTGAGCAGATAGGATCTACAGAGTTGATTTAGCCCTGGGACTACAAGTTGCTGAGCCCAAGAATGAACAATGTTTATCAGTTCTTTAAGTGTTCTAGGAAACCTAGAGGAACAGGTTAGCTGGCAATAAAAGCAGGGTTTTTTAAAAAAAAATTAGCTGCAGAAGTTAGCTAGAAAAAGGAACATTTTTGGAATGGAAGGGGTTATCTGAGGGACAGCCTCTCTCCAATTATATCTGTGTAATTATATAGCAGAGAGAGCATGTTAGTGGTTCCATTGGCTAGGGAGCTACATTTGATGGGCTGTAGGCAATGGGCTTTTTCTGCTGTGACTCCTGTGTTATGGAATATCCTCCCCACTGAAATGAGGATGGGCTTCATTACGTTTGACTTTCTGAAAATTTCTCAAGACCTGCTTATGCCATCAGGCTTTGGGGCCCCAGGGGACTAGTGAATTATTGAGGTGGCTCTGATATTATTGGTTGTCCCTTCAACCAATTTTCCTCTTTTTAGCTTTGTTTTTATATGTTTGCAATAATAATAACAATAACAATAATAATCATTTGATGTTTAGTAACTAATGTTTTTTAGCTTTGTTGTACACCGTCCAGTCACTTGCTTTGTAAAATGGATGGCTGTATAAATTTGACAATAAATTTGACAATAAATAAATTGCACCCATATTCTCATTTTTCATTTTCAGTTTGTGGGAAACTGGCCAACAGCGGTGACCTTTGCCCACTCCATGTGTTATTCAATGACATTTTCTCAATACTTCTTAACATGTACATATAACAATATTGCGTTATTTGGAAAAGTTAGGATTAAAGCCCCATGCTAAATATTTTGAATTATAACTCTCTACAGATGATGCTAACTCCTATGGTTAGACAGTAGTGTAATCAAACACAGTTGTCATGAGCCAATTCCAAAAGAAAGTGGAATAAATTCTTTTCATTCTTTAAGAAAATACATCTTAAAATATGTATGTTTCATTATTGTTCCTGTAGGTTTCATGTATTGCCAAGTGTTTCTTTTAATTCCTAGTTTGGATAAATGCCAATCCACATCCAACCTTGCTGTGCCAAATCAATATTTGTGGTCCAAAGTCCTTTGAACTTGCGTAAATTACAGCTTGGATCAGTTTGGCATACAGAGTAGAAACATTTTAGATATTTGAATGAGTTTGCACCTATTATTTGCTCTCACATTGGCTTCTAAGCTTCCACTGGCACATCAAAAATATGAAGAATCTTATTTGGGCAAGCAAAGAGGGAGGAAAAAAAAGAAGGAAAGGGACACCTCTAGAATTTACACTTTGAATAATGAAAAATAGATTTTAAAAGAGTTACAGGATCTTGTGAACTGAAAAAGAGTCACAGAAATTGGAATGAGCCCAACAGATTCTCTTGTTCTACATTAACTATGGTTATTGCACAGCACTCCACAGCACTCCATAAACTCTAATTTTGAGCTGCTATTATTTGTACTTGCTAAGTGGGCCAGTTATATACTTTAGTGTTGTGTCTAAGGAAACAATCATTTTATACCTTAAGTACATACCACTTCTGTAGGTATTACTATAATCTGAGGCCTATCTTTGAAAGCTGTCTAATTATATAGTTAGCTCACTACTTTTTAAAGCACACAGTATACTAATATGCCTACAACTAACAGGATATGTGTAGCTTGGTGAATAAGCTTTCGAAAGTTTATTTATTAGATTTGTTTGCCACCCATTTTGCTTCGAGGTGACTCTTTCATGATGGAAACCAGTCTATAACACTTGTTTCAAAAGACTCCAAGTACTCTTTCTTAAGTATTCCTAAGAAATGTGGAATGAAGAAAAGTTAAGGAATATTTATATTACGAATACCAAGATGTAAATATGTGGAAAACACATAGGGTTAGGATTACAGTTGGTTAGGGTTAGAATTATGGTTATAACTTTTGTCCTTAGTACTCCATACCCATCAAATTAATTATATTTTACCCCTTCATGTTCCTTTGTTAAAATGTTCTCAACTTCAGGACAGCTTTTTATACTTATACAGTGGAGAACACATTCACAGTGCTGTATAAATTCTTTTATACTGATGTTTTTCAGTGAACTATTTTAAAGATGGCCTCACTGGAAAACAGAGTGAGGTCCAAGAACTGATCAATCATCTGCAATTATATAGTACTTTTGAACATAATTACCTAACAATATATTGGTTCAGCTATTCTAGAAATTTAACAGCAAGAGTGAAAGACGGAGCACAAAAAAATTTGGCCTCTTTTCTCAGAGTACGTTAAAGCAGCAGCTCAGTAAATCTGAACCTGTCCATAAAAGTTTATGGAGTTTGGGAAGAAATAAATCTCTATTTATTACAGTTTTCTGAAGAGTTTTAGGAAATTCTGAGAATCACTGAAAATGATTTTAGCAGCAAACCTATACTTGCTTATCTGAAAGTAAATCTCACGGTATTGTACTATTTCTGAACAGACATACATACATACATACATACATACATACATACAGTGGTGGGATTCAAATAATTTAACAACCGGTTCTCTGCCCTAATGACCGACTGTGTGGGCGTGGCCATGGTGGGTGTGGTCAGGGGTGTGACAGGCAGCACTCGGCCTCCTGCATCACCCTGGGAGCAAAGACGGGCCCCATTTTGGGCCTAGTAGGCCTCCCTGAAGCCTCCTGGGAGCAAAAATGGGCCACAGGAGTGTGCACCGTACTCCCCCATGCCCCATTTTGGGCCTAGGAGGCCTCCCAGCACTTACCTGGGAGCCAAAATGGGGCACATGGGGATTTCTGGAAGGTGCGGGGCAGGAGGGGCAGAGCCAGCCTGCAATTTAACTAGTGGTTCTCCTGAACTGGCCCGAACTGGCTGAATCCCACTATTGCATGCATACATATATATATATATATATATATATATATATACCACAATCATGCAGAGAGCTAGTTCATTGCAATTAAAATATAGGCTATACACCAGAAGATTTGAATTCTAGCCCAGCCTTAGCCACAAAGCCAACTAAGTGATTTTTGGACAGATAGCCTCTCTCAACCCTGGGAAGCAGACTCTTTCTGAAATTTTGCCAAAAAACCCTGTAGGGACTTGTCCAGGAAGTCACAAGGAATCAAGACTGACTCAAACATAAAAAAGCAGTGACCCTGTATACATGACCTATTAACAATAGTCAATGATTAAATATTAAGAATTGCCTCCTGAGAAACACAGTAAGTGTATAAATTAGTAATTTGCAAGTCTCTTCTCAGGTAATAATGGGAGTCTTGCTTTGATGTTTGGCTTGCAATGATTCTTGATTTTTCCAAACTCCATCTCAGTATTTTTATTTATTTTTTTGCAAGGTGGGTCCAGTTTAAAGTTAAGGCTTGTACTGCCTACAACCTTCCGTGGTTCTGAATCTGTTCTTGTCGTCAGGAAATCAGGAGGAAAGGGATGCACTTTTGGGTGCCATGATATCACAAGCGACAGGAATACAATAGTCACAGATTCTGAAATGCCATACAGAGCTATGGGCATGAAACAATACAGGGAGCAGTAATTCAATTCCAGTGATGACAGCTATTGTGTAGCAGTTACTGGGCACTTTTGACAAATCAGCTGAACTCAAGATTCATTTCAAGTCTCTTTCTAATTGGTCTTAGGGAAGAAAAAGGACTCTCTTGAGCCAAAAGAGATACTGTTAGGAATACAAATTGTTCCATATTTTCCCTTTAGACATCCTGGCAACCTTTTGCAAAAGATTCATGGCTTTGAATGGATTGAAAGAAAACCCACTTAATGAACATTTGAAATTACAACAGACCCCCCCCCCCCACAAAAAAGCCCCAGATGTCCCCTTTTCAAAGTTATGACACCTACAGTGGGTCAGCAGTCATTTGCCCTTACCACAGGTTCACTGCAGCACCCTCTCACCTTTCTCTCCCCATCCCAACTTGCTGAAACCCTGCAGCGCTTAGGCCTGATCCCCACTTGCTGTCATGCCCCACACTTATGTCCTGACCTCTCCAGACCTCAGATTGTGAAAGGAGGGCAGGCTATGTGTCCTTGGGCTGCAGAGTAATGTTTCAAATGCAGCCATAATTTTGACCCACCCATTTGTGGCAGGACAAAAAAAAATAGCTTCATTTTGCTGCCTTAGAGAGGTCAGTGCAGTGCTGCAGAAGCATCTGAAAACTTTCGCAGCACTGTGCAGACCTCTCTAAGGCAACAAAATGAAGCCGTTTGTCCCCAGACTGTGTGGCAGCAACTCTAATGCAGCTGCCATTTTGTCCTACCCATTTGTGGGCTGGACAAAATGGCAGCCACTAGATAAATTGCTTCATTTTGCTGCCTTAGAGAGGTCTCCACAGTCCTGAGAAGCTTCTGAATGCTGCAGAAAGCTACTGCATTGTTGAGGCAGTAGAACAAACTAGTTTGTCCCTGGGCTGTGTGACAGAGACCCAAATGCAGCCACCAGTTTGTAAGCAATGAAAAGGTGGCTTATGATCATTTTTCACACGACCAATGCAACATCCCCATGGTCATGTAATCAAAATTCAGATGCTTGGCAACTGGCATGTATTTATGATGGTTGCGGTATCCCAGAGTCATGTGACCACTTTTTGCGGCTTTTTGACAAAGTCAATGAGGAAGTCAGATTCACTTAACAACCATACTACTAACTTAACAACTGCAGTGATTTACTTAACAATTGTGGCAAGAAAGCAATAACACTAGCACTTAGCCTTAGCACTTAGACTTATATACCACTTCTCAGTGCTTTTCAGCCCACTCTAGGTGGTTCATAATGTCAGCATATTGCTCACAACAATCTGGGTCCTCATTTTATTGACCTCGGAAGGATGGAAGGCTGAGTCAACCTTGAGTCAGTCAGAATCGAAAGAATCTAATTCCTGGCAGTGAACAGAATTAGTGTGCAATACTGCATTTTAACCACTATGCCACCATGGTTCCTGGGTTGTAAAATGGGGCAAATGTCATAAAATGTGGCAAAACTCACTTAACAACTGTCTTGCTTAGCAGTGGAAATGTGGGGCCTAATTGTAGTAAGTTGAGGACCATTTATATCAGTTTTATGAAATTGGAATACTTCCATAGTTGAGGAAGTGGCTAGCTGTAGTCATTCCTCAAATTAAATCAGCATTTCTAGGTATAGGCTTTGCAGAAGAGTTACTCACCGCAACATCATGCAACAGAGGATGGGCTGTTTCTTCAGAAGTAATTCTTATCACATAAGGATATTGCAAAGTGAGGAGTGGTTACTCCTATTTCCCAGATGAACAGACCACAGTGTGATAACAGATATATCCAAAGTGTCTTTCATCCTCCTTTTCCTCTGATTTGTAGCACATGCTAAGTAAGCATAAGAAGAAACCTCAAGAAAAGGGTGCAAGCAACAAATGTCATATACCTCAACAACAAAAGTAATTTAGTAGCTTTGATCACCCTGATGATATGAAATGAGATCTTATCTATTGCCATACATAATGCATTCCTGTGCCAAATTCTTCTTTAAGCTGAGAATGATTTCACT
>JANHFM010010026.1:5950-16036 GCA_032468115.1 Grayia smithii
TGCACCAAGACAAATTCCTTGTGTGTCCAATCACACTTGGCCAATAAAGAATTCTATTCTATTCTATTCTAATATTGGCCGAAATATAGGGAATGAATGAGCATTCTCTGATCAGCTTCATGTTTATTTTGGAAAAATTGTGGCAGCCCCTCAAATTCTGTTCTGAATTAAATCAATTACTTGAGAATATGTCTTTCCTATGACACTTTCCAGCTTCAGAAGCAGGCCCTCCATCCTTAACTTGTTCACAAATATGGTTTCCCTGGTTACAGTTTCTGGGGGAGGGGGATTTTTCCCCTGGGGTGGCCCTGCTGTCCATTGGGTTGCCATTATTTTAGTCTCCAGTTGCAAAGAAAAGAAAATTCGGTGGAGTCCACATGCAAGGGAAGTGGCACACGGCCAAAATAGGTGTTAAGGGAAGAAGTGAGGGTATATTATAATATAATGATATATTATAGTGTGTATGTGTGTGTGTGTATACATAATGTGTGTGTATAAAAATGTGTATATTATAACGGAATATAATATATTACATTATAGCTTGACCATGCTCTTGTTTACGTGCCAAATAGGCTGCCAAATTATAGATTTGATTTGTCGTTTGTCATTATTTTATTCTAGAACTTTTAACTAGATACTCTTTGAGAGGTTTTAATTGTACTAGTCTTTGACCGTAATAAATATTTGATATTTAAAAGGTAAAGCAATACATATAAAATCAATTTTTAAACATTATATAGAAAAATTGAGGGTTTTAAAAGAAGATATTTGTATTTTGAGGAGGAAAAAAAACAATGTTTTGATTGATTAAAGACTTATATTCTGTAATAATCGAGCTAATTTAGTAAAGATCTGGATTTAATGTCTCTTGCTTCCATGAAAATCAATTTCAATGAGTTAGTGTTTTCACCTTCTTCAAGTCAGCCATTACAAGGAAGAGCTTGAAACCTGGACTGTAATATCAAACTGTCATATACAGTATACATCAATGTATTATTTATTACATTGCTATACTGCTATATGATGAATTTTGATTCATCCTGAAAACAATATTGGCTGAAATGTAAGGAATGAATGAGGATTCTCTGATCAGCTTCATGTTCATTTTCAGGACTATCTGATATGAGCTGCATAATAAGAAGAACTCATTGAGCAATAATTTTTTGAAACCTGTCCTATAGGTGTCAAAAGTAATTAAACATAGAGTCTAGTTTATTGCATTGCAATGCAACTTAAGACAGGATCAGATTAAATGCTAAAAGATATAGGACTATTATGCTCATTCAGTTTCCCTGTTTCAGGGACTAGCTAATTGTGCTTTATTGGCCTAGTTTGCTGACCTAGTCTTCACATACAGAAGAGTAAGCAGTTGAACTTTCATCAAAAGGTAAATAAAAAGTACCTTTCTAACGCTCATCTCACAATAAAAAAAAATAAAAGCATATATGAAAAAATTAGACTGCAGTGAGTTTGGTTGGAATCCAATCCAATTTCCACCTATGCTATTGAAGCTTTCTATGTAAAACATACTACACTAGATCTTAGCCAAATGGCTTCTTGAAAGGCCTTGCACCATTAATCCTCCGAGATAATTCTACTTTTCATAGATCAAGGCTGTTGAGTCCAACCTTGCTAAACTAGGCTTTTCTCCATCCTCATACTTGAGTTGGACTATGACCAGGAAAAACAAAGCCTGAGACAAAGAGTAGAAAAGTGAGCAGACTTAGAGAACATCCATTGTTTCTGGCTCCAGATTCTATTAGATATACTGTCACTCCTGCCAGTTTTCTTAGCCAATTAGAGATAGTGAATCATCAGAAAGTTTTTTGCTTGCACGATGTCATATGCTCCCCTCAGCCATCCTGGATGGCAAATATAAAGGGGATATGGTTGGCTGAAAGACTGACCCTGTGAGTCTGGAGAAGGGGAACCTCTGGCTGCATCCTCCTTTGATGCTCTTTTTATAGAGACATACAAACATCATTTATTTTCTCAATTATTAATAGGTATGTGATAATTGCTTCCAGTTTAAAATCCAATCCTGTAATTTTAATGCTTTCTTTTTGGCTGTAAGAGCTTATTTTTAAGCTTTGCAAAGCATTTCTTTAACTGCTGTCTAAAGTCTACTATTATTATGATATTCCTTGTCAGACAGAATTGAGTGCTGTGGGCAATCTACAAGGGTGGGTTCCAAAATATAAAGTTGCATTTAGATCTGAAAACTATCTGTTCAATCTGGTTTGCTCAGCCTTCGTAAAGCCTTCATGTTCTATCTTTAGCAAAATTGGACAGACGGTTCATAAAATCCCATTTAATTAAAGAAACTGTTCTCCTCGCCATAATGAACCTGGGACATGAATTTCTTCATTATTCCATCTATGTGCTGGCATACCAATACAACCTCCTAATAGAGATCAAACTTTCAGGGAGGGAAAGGTGGTCAAACCTCCTATTACAGAGTTGCCAAATTCTTATTGGTAGCTATTGCTAAAATAAGTCTTTAGATGTCCTAATCCTGGAATGATGTTACAAAGAAGTCCTTTTATTCTTTTATCTAAATTTTATTCTTATTTACTAACTTTTGCTTTATTATATATTGTTCCCTTTTGCTTAATTCTTATACTTGTAAATTTTAAATGGCAGTTTACATAGTAATTTTATGGTATTTAAGCCTGCTTTTATGCATTATATTTAGTTACTTAGTTGGTCACTGATCAAAAATAAATTGTTCATACTATTACTATTCAATAATAACATATTTATGTCTTTTTATTCTATTTTCATATAGAGTAGTATCCATAACACCTATTTCTATTTATCAAATACTTTATAGGAAGAAGAAAAATTATCTTGGTTTCCTACTCCTTCTATATATTTGTCTTTGTGAAAGTTTGCAAGCTTTGCATTATTCACTCAACTTTTTCTTCACTGATAAAAGATTCATTGTTCAGTACACATAGTTTTTGACTTATAGCCATTTGTTCTGTGACTCTTTGAAGTTACAATGTACTAAAAAAGTGACTTATGACCATTTTTCACACTTCATACCTCCCCAGTCACATGATCAAAATGCTTAGCAACCGGAATGTGTTTATGTGACAGTTGCAATGTCTGGGATCATGTGATCACTTTCTGCAACTTTCTTACAAGCAAAGTCAGTAGGAAAGCCAGATTCGCTTAACCATCATGTTACTAACTTAACAACTACAGTGATTCAGCTGTGACAAGAAAAGGTAAAACTTACTTAATAACTATCTTGCTTAGCAAGGGAAATTGCTCAATTGTGGTTGTAAATTGAGGACTACCTGTATCTTATTTTCTCCTAGAACTAAAAAAATAATTATTGTGGTCAAAAAAAGGTACAAACTGACTCAAAATCTTACCATTATCTCTTCATCCCGATCTGGCGATAACACTAATGGGATAATAACCTGATTGCGCAACAGTGGGGTCTTCTCATGCTTCAGCACTTTGTTCAGAGTATTAAGCTGCCCTGAGAGCAGAGCAAAACTATCTAGCACAGAGGGCCTAAGGTGGAAAGATGGAAATAGAAATATGTGAATTATATCAAAAGAATATCTGTGGATATACTTGAGGGTATTAAATTATTCTTTAGATCAGAATGCTGTAACAAAGAAATAGAACTCACTGAGCATAACCACTCTAATTCTAACAGATGTCATGTACCGATTTCCCTATAAGGAATATTTAGTTATACAATATATATTCTGGTTTCTACACATTCAAGGCAGCTAAACAATTAAATTCAAACACAAAACTTAGAAACTCAAAGGCAAATTAAAACCAATGAAAGCATTGACAACGATAATTTTGTCAAAGAAATGTGTCTTGGCTATTTTTTAAAGAGACACGTGTACCAAACACTGCTTCTGGGGAGTTCATTTTATGCTTTTCTTGTTGCAACACAGGAGAATGCCTTCTTCTGTGTGTCAGATAAATGAGCCTTTGACAGCCAGGGCATTTTCAAAAAGATCTTAATAGAAAGACAAATCTTAATGTGAATACTGGGTAGAGCCAAACAAATTGTTAGGTCAAAAAATAAAAAAATGCCTCTTGTTCAAAGCCCAGTGAATTCTGAGCAAGTATACTGATTTTATATTATTATATTTAAAAAATGTTCCAAAACAAAGAATAGTTGTTACAGGGTTCAAGAAAAACATTAGTTTCATTTGTTTTACAGCCTGAACCTTTATATACCGTATTTATTCCAGAATAATTACCACTCAATTTCATGAAACTCACACAAAGATGAAAAAGGAAGGGACTGAAGGCTTTGCTAAAAACATAATAGGCAGTAACATTCTGATCCTGAAATCAGAAAATTTGCTTCATTCTCCAAATAAACTGAGAACTAGTAAGGATTAAGTTTTGAATTGCAGCATATTGAGTTTAATGTATGTTAGGGATCCTAAATTAGGTGAAATGTTACATGAAATACTGTCCCCTCCCACCAGTACCAGCTGGCTATGAAACCTTACCAAGTGAGACGGTCATATTCATTCTCCAGCTTGTAAATGAAACTGACCAAGGAGTTCTTCAGGTCAGCCACTTGACTGATGAGAGCCTCCAGGGATAGCTCAAGCTGCTTTTCCTCTCTCTGGATAGGACATACAATAAGATTGAACATATCAGCTTTCCAACAGAATAGCGAAGTGTCCCTCAAAGTTTCCCTTTCGACTTTTCAAACAACAATCCTTCTGTTGATTTCAGCTACAGATACGTCATGACAGTTAGCTTCCCCATGAAAACTTGAAACAACAAAAAGAGCTTTTTTGGCTACATTACTGTAGTGGTAAAAGGAAGAAAAGGCTGGACCCAGTGATGGGAGAAAATGGAAGACAAAATAATAATAGGTGCTGAGGAGATGGCAGAACTCTTCAGTTCTGACTTGTTTTCCTTTAAAGGGGAATTGTGTTCTAATAGACCTAAACAGAATAATTGACACAAAGAAGAAATGGCAATACATGGCATATAAATAGATTGTTAGAGGCTACCTGGCTACCATGATTGGATTTAAATCTCTAAGACCAGACCAATTATATCTAATAGTTTTGAGTAGCTTTTGGATCTCATGTTATCAGTAATGTTTCCATATACAGTTCAAGGTTAACACTTAAGCACTTCATAGTACAAGACCTGGTTATTTGAGGGATCACCCACTCTGTCTGTTTTATATTATAACTAAGTATGCATATTCTGGGTCCCATTAAATAGTCTCAACTAATGGAACCCATAAAACTTTTTCTGTTATGAAACCTGCCCACTGAAAGAGCTTTCCTCTTTTTAAAAAAATATATAATTCTTATGAAAAAAATTTAACACTACAAATATTAGAAAAGAAACAAAAGAAATAATGAAGAATAGCGTAAGAAAGAAAAAAATAAAAGTTGTTAAGGAAACAGCTTTTGATCTTTTTGACAGCAGTTATAAATACATTTATATTTTACTCCCTCTTCCTATGGTTGCATTATAATTTCCTTTCCATAAGCTACTCTTTCTAATCTTCAAATCTTTAAATTACAAGCTCATTTTTCTCTGTTGTCATAAAAAAAGTTTATAAGGGGTTTCCAATCATTGATAAATATAATTGTTGATCTTTTTCTAATCAGATTAATTTTGCCACTGTGCTAGCTTTGTCCTCTTCATCAATCATTTTTCTGTTGTGGGTATTTCAGAATGCCTCCGTTTTGTGCATATCTCATTTTATACAGTAATCATATACTGTATACAAATAACCTTCCAAGGTTCTGATTGTCCATTAATCACAGCAAGAAAAGTTATGGTTTCAGATGAAGGTTCATCTTTAAAGTTATATTACTCTATATATTTGAATTCAGAAATTTCTGATTGTTTTACAAATCCATCAAATATGATAAAATGACCCTTCATTGTGTCCACATTTTTAACATAAATTAGAACTACCTTTATACATTCCAGACAATATTTCTGGAGTCACATACTGATTGTACATCATTTTATAAAAAATATCCTTTAAGTTGTAAAATAATGTAAATTTCAATTCTTTTAACCACTTATTTTGCCACTGTTCCATCAGAATATTGTGTCCAAAGTTCTTAACCCATTTTATATGTCTTTCATTTCTTTTATGTCTTTCATCAAATTTGTTTAAAATTTCAGTAAGTTTATACATTTAGCAATTTCAGTAAGTTTATACATTTAGCAACTTACAATGCAAGTTCAACTTACAATTCTGTCTTCTGCTGCTCAATTCCAAACGTTCTATTATCACCTTAAATCCTTCTCTTAAGTGAGCATATAAACCATTAAAAACTAAATCCCTCTGCTGTCAATTGTCTGACAAGAAATACGACTGAATGAGCTAATTCTACTTTATTGTAAGGCTGCATTAACAGAATCTTGCAAATCTGAGTACAAAGTTCCCATCCCCACATTTAACTGCATGATAAACTAGGCCGGACTTTCCTAAATTTCTTCCTTTGACCATTCAACCACTGGGGATCTGCCCTCCCCTATTTTTTTGTCAAATTTTTCCCAAGGCAGCATCCCCTTGTCCTTGTGTACTATGACACAGGCACCTTGAGCCAGTCATTCTTTCTTAGCTCTAGAAAATAAGCAATAGCAAACTGCTTCCAAAATCTTGACCAGAATACTCAGGGACTACTCCAGGTATTTGCCAAGAGTGAACACTGACTGAAAGAGACGTACCCACATATAAACACACACAGCCCCCACTCCCAAATTGGTAAGGTACCTCTTCAACAGTTATTCATGGTCAAATTATCACAATCACATTCAATTGCGAAAACAGCAGGAATTCAGTAATGTGAAGCAATAAATTACTCAGCAATAAAATCCAGCTTCGTCAATGGTTAGGTTATGAGTCTTTGCAGACGCTACAGGCTGAATAGCTGTCTTAGCAATTATCCACAGGCAGTAATTATTAAGGAACTTTAGTTTTATAAAGACCAGCAGTCTGTAAGCTATGTGTAGCAATGTTGAAATTACATTTAATTTTGTTTTTTTGCTTCTAAATGTACTTTCCCACACCTGAGGTGTATTGATGTTAGAACATTTTCATCTCAATTTACAACTGTGTAATCTTTACTCTATATTTTTCTGTGTTTGATAATATAATGTGAGACTGATTGATTAGATCTGCACCAATACTTTCTATAAGTAAAATTGTTCTTAAACTTTGTTATTGTTATACCTTACATTAAAAGTAAATTTATTTAGATAAAAACGAAGTAATTGGCAACATTTCTGTTAAAATCCTGAGTGTTAAAGTTAAAAATAAAAATCAGCTAGTCATTTATCTATTTTTAGCATCTTTTGGGGTTTTCCAAATTACTGTGCCTGAAGTTTACTCAACTGTTCATCTTAACTATACACACCAGAATATGTTCTTTCTTTAATTAAGCCAATATTATAAACAACCACTTACTAATGATATTCAGGATATACTACGAAACATCTGATGTACTTTTTCTGTCCCAGGTCAGGGAGGACAAGGTACAATAAATAAAATGGTTGGAATAGTAACTGATATATTTGGTCCACGTGTAGGAAAGGGAAACACGGAGAATCGATTCAGTATATCAGTACATATATTATATATTATTCAAGTAGCCATGAGCATTTGGTTTATGTTAATTCCCAGAAATCATGATACATAAGCTACAATAGTTGAGGGTGGATTTGATTTAAATCAAGTCGATTTAAATTATAATTTTTAAAGAGCAACTGTCATCTCTGTCCCATAGCGGCTCCTCCTTTTTCCCGCTGTTGATTCACTGACAGTCCCGTTCAGTAGTTGTGTGAACAGAAAATATTACCGTGTTTCCCCGAAAATAAGACCCTGTCTTATATTTTTTTGAACCCTAAAATAAGCTCTTGGCCTTATTGCCATGCACTCAAAAAGCCCGATTGGGCTTATTATCAGGGGATGTCTTATTTTGGGGGAAACAGGGTAAGCAAACTGTACACGATATACAGTATGAACCCAGTCAGTATTTGTGTTTTGGAATGTGTCCTCTAATGCACAAGGAATATATTTCAAGAATATTGTAATCAGGATCACAGTATTTTGAAGCTAAGTGCTGTCTGTCATGTAATCTTCCTAGCAAGCATGATGAACCTGCTGGAAAAGAGTCTTCACTTTTTCAGATTTAAGAAAGGTGGGATAGAAAAATTATAAAAACCCCACTGAAGATGTATGGCAAGATCATTGAATTGAGAAAACTTATTTAGAATGGGAAAAAGATCATCCAGAGTGGACTATGTTCTGGAATAAGATTTATGAAGACCTGATATTGCCAGCATGAGGAATTGCCAACTAAGGTGAATTAATGTAGAGTTAGTGTGTAACTCTAATTCTAAGAAAAGAAGGAAGAGGATGGGGGAGGTAAAAACTGTTAGGTAGCAACTGTTATCCATGTACAAGCTCAGAAGATTTTTGAAGCAGGACAATAACTTACTTAGTACATTGAAACAGGAATAGTTGTTTAGATATTATTTTTATGGTGCAGCAACTGAACAGGTCAAGTCTAAATGAAATGAAGAATTTTCCAATAAGAAAATGTGGATGCTCTTCCACCAAACAATAAATAGTAAATGGATAGTCAGTAAGGTCCAGGAGGAAAACTGAAGTCATGAATTCCATTGTAAAGGCCATATTCCTTAATGACCAACACTTGGCTTAGGCATCGCAAATGCAAGTGCTGTTTCCCTAAGCCATACAGAAAGTGCACTTAAAACTACATTTTAAATGGAAAGTGGTAGCCTGCTGTACTACATAGAGAAGGACTAGCAGAAGACACATGGAAGACAAATCAGGAATGAAAGAGGATTAACAAAGATGGATCTGCTATTCCTGACTGCAAGCAATCCTTCAAAGTCTTTTGTAGAAGTCAGGGATATAGCTGTAGCAGACACAATGACTATAAAGCAGCAGAAAGAAGTTCAGGTCCGGGCTCTGAGCAAATTAACGAGGTGGAAATGCAAGTACTAAACTTGCCCACCTAAGTTGTTGTCTAAGAAGCAGACACCCTAGAAGAAGAAAAAATCTGCATAGATGCCAGAAACTGTCCTCAGTTGCAACAGAGTAGTTCAAGACAGAGCAAGAAGAGGAGCAGAGTCTGTATATGATCTGGGAGAAAGTGGAATGCATTCCCGCTTCCTTAGGCAATTTCAGATTTTGAATTTCATCACAATAGACTGTTGTATCAGGAGTATTTTTCACAAGGACAGAGGGGGGGAAGGAGGGAGGGAGAGAGACAGAGAGACAGACAGACAGACAGCTGTTATGCTCAGGTTTTGCAGACTATTTTAACCTTGCAAATAACCATCCACATGGCCATATTAGAAACAAGGAAAAGTTCAAACGTATTTTTTTACAGGTCTGGAATTGGTAGGAATGTGACCAAATATGCACAATTCTGAGGTGAAGAATAACAAGAACAAGTTGAATGAAGGCAGATAATTAAAGCATGTCATTATTAAAAAGTTCATAAAAATTCACAATTTTTAAATAAACATATTGAACACAAAATTAGGAATTCAATGAAAATCAAGGCAATTATTTAGAGTTTATTAAAAAAATCAGACTATTAAAAAAATAAGTTAAGCATTTCTTGAATAATTATATAACTCACTAAAATCATATAACAAAATTATGATACTGATATCTTACAGTATCTGTTAAAATAGAATAGTGGGTTCGGGGTGAGGTATCACCAATACGCAAATGATACCCAGCTTTACATCTCCACCCCGGACCAACCCAGTAATGCCCTTGACGTGATGTCCCGGTGCCTGGAGGCAGTGCAGGTCTGGATGGGATGGGAAGGAACAGGCTCAGGCTGTGACCAGGGGGACCTTTGCACAGGTTCGTCTGGTGCGCCCTTTCCTGGACCAAGATGCTCTATGTACGGTCACTCACGCTCTCATCACCTTGAGATTGGACTACTGCAATGCCCTCTACATGGGGCTGCCCTTGAAGAGCACTCGGTGTTAAGGTCTCCAGCCATTCAGGAATAAATAGTTCCAACTCATTTTCAAAGTCCAAATCCTTTATTCGTGAAC
>JANHFM010010027.1:15971-28152 GCA_032468115.1 Grayia smithii
ATTGCCGGTTCTCCGAACTGCTCAAAATTTCCGCAACTGGTTCTCCAGAACCTGTCAGAACCTGCTGGATTTCACCCCTGCTTGTAGGTCATCTAGTCCAACCCACCACCCAAGCAGATCCTACACCATTTCTGACAGATGGCAGTCGAATCTCTTCTTGAAAGCTTCCAGTGATGAAGCTCCCACAACTTCTGAAGGGAAGCTGTTCCACTGGTTGATTGTTGTCACTGTCAGAAAATTTCTCCTTATTTCTAGGTTGAATCTCTCCATATTGGCTTCTAATGGCTGCCAAATTATTATATACAGAGGATAAATTTCCATAGGTAAGTGTAAACAAGCTGCACCTGAGCTAGAACGCAAACTCCTGGTACTACAGTTTCTAAAAGATTTTCTTCTCCCACAAATTGTTCCTTAAATTTGTCCATTGTCCTTCTGCTCAACGTTTATTTCTATAGTGGCTGAAGAAACAAATACTCTCTGCAGATGGCCCAGTCCTCAAAAAAGTACCTTCCTTCCTTATCTTGATCTTTCTACATGCATTATCCTGCCCCCTTCATGTCAATGACAGCAACATGAAAAATGAGTAAAGGAGGAAAAAAGAATAGCTGTGATGGCGCAGGGCTTAGAATGCAATATTGTAAGATAATTCTGCCCACAGCCTGGAGTTATTCTCACTGGCTCAAGGTTGATTCAGTCTTCCATTCTTCCGAGGTCAATAAAATGAGGACCCGGATTGTGGGGAGCAATATGCTGACTCTGTAAACCGCTTAGAAAGGGCTGTAAAGTACTGTGAAGCAGTATATAAGTCTAACTGCTATTGCTATTGTTAATAGTAGCTGCAAACCTGAAGGAGAATCTAACAATGGTGCTAAGATTGCTGTAACAGATGAGGTAGACAATCTACTCTACAGCCATTATAGCAAGCATTTCAGTGGGGTGGTTTCTGATTATGAGCTTCAGTGGAGAGACAGTGTGTAGGTTTTGCTTTAAAAAATGAAGACATTTAAAAAAAAATAAAGTTAAAGGAAGGAAGGGAGATGAGAATAGCCCAGCAAAAGCGCCAACTCTTTGTTTAACTATCACCCAACACCATGTATGTATTTATCCAGAGAAGCCTGTTATTGAGATTTTGTTTCCACAGTGCCTTTGTGGTCAAGGAAGAAATAAATCATCTCGAGATATAAATGGTAGACATTTCTTTCCTGATTTTTGTAAAATCATCTGCTTTAGCCTTAGTCACTAAATATATCTTTATCCTTCATACTGCAAGGTGTTGAGACAGAAGGGGAAGAAAAGAGCACCATCACAACAGCATCTAACCAATCAAATTGCAGAAAACATAGGAAATCATACTGATACTGTGTACATAGAATATACTGAAGAAGGCAATTTTATTCTGAAATTTAATCCCGATCCTTTGTAATAAAGTAGAATATAAGCTCCTATTGTTAGATGATAGAACTTTAAGGGTAATAGGCTATCATTAAGAATACAGCTCAATCCATTATGCAACTTTCTACTGACAAATAAATAAATAGTTGCTACTGAGTGCCCTGAATAGGCTTTTGGAAATAATGAATTATCATTTCCACCCACTGGAAGTTACTGTAATAAGGATGCTTTTTCATCATAATTTCAGCACTTTTCAAGGCTGAAAAAGAAGAGCATGTCCCTAACCTGCACTATATAAAGATTCAAGAGTCTGATCTGTTTTTCCCCCATATAAAAGAGGAGTTTTTTCTTTCAACCAATCAGAATAGAGCTGGAAGGGAGCTTGGAGGTCTTCTAGTCCAACCCCCTGCTCAAGCAGAAAACCCTATACTATTTCAGATATGTGGTTCTCCAGTCTTTTCTTAAAAACCTCCAGTGATGAACTTCTGGAGGCAGGCTACTCCACTGGTTAACTGTCCTCATTATTGGGAAGTTTCTCCTTCATTCCAAGTTGCTTCTCTCCTTGATCAGTTCCCATCTATTGTTTCTTGCCTTGCCTTGTGGTACTTTGGAAAATAAGTTGACCCCCCTCTTCTTTGTGGCAGCCCCTCAAATACTGGAATATTGCTATCATGTCACCCCTCGTCCTTCTTTTGTCTAGACTGGCCATACCCAATTCCTGCAACCGTTCTTCATACGTTTTTGTTTCCAACTAATCATCTTAGTTTGCTCTTCTTTGCATTTTTCCAAAGTCTCAACATTTTTTGGGTAATGTGGTAACCAAAACTGGATGCAGTATTCCAGGTGTGGTCTAAAGTCTTTAATAGCCTTAGTGTTTCAGTGGAGGTTAATACTAAGGCTAGGCTTAGTATGTAAACTCTTCAGAAGAAAGATAAATGTTTGTTAATTTCTTCCTTTCCTTCTGGTCCTTGACTCTCCAGAACAGATATTTGAAAGGAAGATGCAGACATTATTTCCCTTGGCGTCAATGCAGCATCATAGAAAAGGAGACCGTCTCACTTAACTGTCTTTGAGGGGTCATTACACTGAGTTTTGCAAAAGAGAGAATGACTTTTTGATACCAGCCTCTCAACCTATGGAATAAATTGCCGTTTGAGATATATTAAGTCCCACTATCCGCAGCTTTTTAAAAAGCCACAAAGACCAATTTGACCTGCTCAGTGGCAGCAGAGTTGCCTCTGGAAAACTAAGCAGAGTTAGAATCGGTTGGCATTTGCATACCGATATTACAGTTGTAGACTAGATTAAAAAGCTGAAATATTGCTGTCTGAGTCCAAGATCAAGATGACACACCATTCCTATGTAACAAATTGAATTTCACTTCAACCCTAATATCCATTGTACCTGTGTCTTGCTTACGGGTCCTAGGTTCGCACGATGGACAGCACTGTTTCCCATAGCTATGACTGGGTCCAGCATCTGTTTATT
Organism: Grayia smithii; assembly: GCA_032468115.1. NCBI lineage: Eukaryota > Metazoa > Chordata > Lepidosauria > Squamata > Grayiidae > Grayia > Grayia smithii. The sequence continues at coordinate 18,852 of JANHFM010010027.1, forward strand.
TCACTCTGCCTATCAGTTGGGCTCATCCTAGGTAATATTTTAAATGTCAGTCTGCAAGGGTCAGTCTGCAAAAGGAGCAAATGCCTGAAAAACAAAGAAGTGGTCAAGCCAAATTTGTTTTCATTCATTTGCTGCTGCAGCCTTCCTTTCCTTTCTCCAGGCTGTCCAATGAATGAAAAATGCCTTCGTAGCAACAGAAGATTCAGGCAAAGCACTCAAGAGGACAAAAGGGAAAAGCCTAAAAAGTTTTCAAGGGCGCTGCAAAGGACCACCTTGCTAGCATTAATGGAACATGCACAAAGGAGAACAGTTGTGCTGCTGCTGGCCCTGGACTAGAATGGAAATAGTCCACATATTTTCATATCATTAGATGTATGAAAGAAGTTCTGCATTTCTCCTTAAGAAAGATTCCATCTTTCCTTCATCTTTCATTTCAAGATAACCAAATCCTATTGTTGCTCAAGCTGAATTCCAAGATGGCCTGAACTTTCTATCCTCCATTTGAGAAGAGTTGTGGGTTGGGTTTGTTTGTTTGTTTTTTTTGGGGGGGAGGTGTTGTTTCTTTGGAAAGGAAAACATGAGTGGCGAGGAGGAGGAGGAGGAGAAGGAGGAGGAAAAGAAGGAGAAGAAGAGGAGGAGAAGGAGGAGGAGGAGGTGGTGATGACAATGATTTATGGACAGCCACTCCAAGAAACTCTAGGCAGCTTTCAACTTCTCAATATATACCATGTTTCCCTGAAAATAAGACCCTGTCTTATATTTTTTTTAACCCTGAAATAAGCGCTTGGCCTTATTGCCATATGCTCAAAAGCCCGATTAGGCTTATTAGGGATGTCTTATTTTAGGGTAAACAGGGTAAACACAGGGAGTCCACAATCCTACCCCAAGACCTGGGAACAGTGGCAGCCTTCTGGAATCCCAGGAGAATGGTTCCTATACATATCTCAGGGATGGGGTGGGGATCCTGTTCCAGAAAATGGGGATTGGGCAGAGAAGGTGCACTTCCTTACTCCTGCAAGATAATGTTTAATTGAGGTGACCTGGAGAACACTCACTCAACCTGAATGTATTGGGCATGCAGAAACAATTGTATCCTGTAGATAATCAAGATTTAGTCCATGAAGGGTTTGTAGGCAACTACCAACTTCTTAAACTGCAGCTGGAAGCTCACAGGCAACCACTGCAGCCTGGTTAAAAGCAGTGACACATCGGCATAATGAGGAGTGCCCATTACTGCCCATGTTGCTGAATTTTAAACCAGCTGTAGCTTTGGGATAGTCTTCAAGAGCAGCACCCTGTAGTATAGTGTAACAGTCCAGCCATGAGGTGACCAGGCTATCAGTGACCATCTGAAGGGCCTCTGGATCCAGGAAGTATCACAACCTTTACAAAGGTTCTCCTGGCCACACCTGCCACCTGCTCATTGTACAGGAGCATATTCAGGAAGACTCCAAGTTGCAGACCAATCCAAAATGGGAAAATGAAACCCCATTCAAGAACTATGTTGGAGACATTCCTGTCCTAGGTGACCCTTCAATCTATTCCTCCTTAGCCAGACCTGAACAGTCTCCATACACTGGAGCAGTGCACTGATAGCTTCACCTGTACAGCTGAGTGTAGGGAAGAAGAGCTGGATGTTATTGTCACATTGGCTCACTGTCAATAGGAGAGAAAATATCTTGATTAAAAGTCATTCACTGGGGAAATGGGCAGGTTATAGAGTTAACTCATCTGTTCTACCATAACTTCAATCTTATGAGTTGTGAGCACTTTTGGAATTTTAACAAGTTGTAATCATTCTTGAAAAAAATTGGGTGGGGGGAGGGAGACTGACAAAATTGGCTATCACAAGGCACACAATCATTTAGAAAACATCTGTGTAACCAAAAACTGCCTGTCGCATCTTCCCACCCCCTTCTGCCACCCTTACAATAAAAGCTTGCTTTTCTTGTTTATTTATTGGTTTCTTTTCCTGGGCAGGTGAGCACACATTCAAACTCCAGGCGCTAATTTATTTATTTTTTCTTTTATATTTTCCAAGAAAACTGGTTGACAGAACCACCACCACCCTCCCTCAAAGTTCATGGGAGTTTAGCTTTTATGTATTTGCATTTGTTTATTTGAGTTATATCCTGCCTTTCTATTTGGGCAATGCCTCAAGGTGGGAAACATAAATTAAACACAGACTCACAGAGACAGCGAAAACCATACATTCAAATGAACAATGACATAGATATTAAAATCATGGAACAAGTAAAGATGTCTCTTTACAGATTTTTCTAGACATTGAGAGTTGAAGGTCCAGCTCCTAAAGGAATGAATCGCACACCTGAGGAGGCCTTGCCCACAAGGCAGACCAATCATTATCTATCAGCAGGGACATCTTGCTAACAATTGAAGAGCTGGATGAGTTTGAATGGGAGGAGAAAATTGTTGGGGGCAGATCCTTTTGAAATAGACCAACTGCAGGTCAACAAAGGAACGAGAGGAGGTTGTGTGCTCTCACCCTTTTTTATTCAATCTATAGCAGTTTAAAAGCATTCAAATGTATATAGATAAATAGGTACCACTTTGATGGGAAGGTAACAACAATCTGTGGACCTTGGTGTATAGTCATGATGGCCACAGGACCACGGAAATTGTCTTGACAACATTGCTTTGTTTATTGTTTTCTTGTTGTCTTATTGTTCTCTTCATTGTCTGTTATGGAGGAGCTCCTATAGGGTCTTTTTTGAGATTTGATGAAGGCCCATTTGGGATAGCCACACGTTTTGAGGGCTTCCTTAATGTGATTTAGTTTTTCAGATCCTAGAGGAGCTCCTCCATAACAAACAACAAAGAGAACCATAAACAAAGCAGCGTTGTCATTCCATTCATTGCAGGAATATCAGAAAAGTTCAGGAGGATCTTCACCCAACACAACATTCGTGCACACTTCAAACCGAAGAATACACTAAGGCAGAAGCTTGTCCACCCCAAAGATAAAATACCCAGACACAAACTGAGCAACAAGGTATATGCAGTACAATGCAGTGAGCCCTCTGCAGATCTGTAAATTAGGGGAAACAAAAAGTTTTATAAACGCATGAAGTACAAACCCATCAGGACTAGATTCAGCAGTCCATCTGCATTTAAAAGACCACTCTTTTGAAGATAGCAAAGTCCACATTTTGGACAGAGGCCCACTGATTTGAAAAAGGGGTCAAAGAAGCCATCTATGACAAAACTGAACAGCCCTCTCTCGACAGAGGGTGAGGGATACGACATCAACTATCTCCAGTCTACAACACAGTCCTTTCAACAGTTCCAAGAAGGCTCCACACCCATTTACCTACTCAGGTGACCCTGATGACACAGATAAACTTCCAGGTGTCCTTAGCAACTTGCTAAAAGAATGCAAATGATGAACTGTCTGCAAGGAGTATAAATCCTTCCATTCCCCACCATCCAGTCAGAGCTGAAAAAACTTCTTGGATGAGAAGCAAAGCATCTTCAAAGAAAAATCAGAAAGTCCACTTGCCTCTTGAAAAAGCACCTTTGGGAGTTCAAAGATGGCAGTAATGATCCATTCATAAAGGATTCACATTGGACAAACCTGTATTAAGAATGAGCTAGTTATGAAATTAAGCCAAATCTTTGCAACAGAGTCGCCCCAAAGGTGCTTCTTCAAAAGGCAACTGGACTTGGTTTTTTCTTGAAGAAGTTTCACTTCCCATCCAAGAAGTTTCTTCAGTTAACTCTCCTTTAGTTCATGGGAACTTCTTCAAAGTTTCTTGGATGAGAAGTGAAATGTTTTTGAGTTGCCTTTTGAAAAAGCACTTTGGGGACAAATACCATATGGATGACTGAGACTCTCCATAGATACTTTCAACAGAGTCCATTTATGGAATTCTCTCCCACCACTACCAAATTTTCTCTTTTTTGTACAGACTTCCACTTCCCTCCATCCTCTATGTCCTATTGGACTGTTTGCAACTTCCTCTGGTCAGTATGGAAGGAAGTTTTGAGATCTACAGGGAGAAAGTGAAATTGGCAAAACTTGTCTTTCCTCCCTCCTCCAAGAGAATCCTTAGCTAATTTTGGGTCCCTTTCGTGAATGCTAATTTTTTGCTCAAGTGAAAAATGTCAGATTTAACATTAAGTTATGGTTCTTTTGACAGATTGTATTAAGCCTGATGATGTTTGAAGATAAGGGGAATTTGCCTGATGGGCAAATTTGAAGCTCTGGAAAATAATTGCTCTCTTAAGAACAATGATTCTTCTCCCTGATGGAACATCAGTATTGTAATAGAAAAGAAGGGGGAGAACCATTCCCTCTTTATTATACTGTATGATTTTGCTTTAATATTTTAGAATTAGTTTATGGCTATTGTTACAATGAACGTGGTACCCAGATAGCTTGGTATGGTTCAAGTGGGAATAAGAACATCAGATACACTATATTAAACGCATACCATGGGAATTTTAGCCATCTTTGAGGATATCTTCATAAGAAACCCAATGACCTCTTCAAATAGGGCCTCCCGTTATAAATTTATTTTATTTATTTATTAATAAAATAGATTTGAGATAATGTACTTAACTGAGATAATGTTTTAAAATACCCCCCCATGAATTATTCTGTAGACAATCTGTTATTTTATGTCTCACCTTTGTTTTCACTGGTTTTAATGCTTTATTTGCCCTTCATATGCCACTTTCATAGGTCCATAAGGCTTGGAGAAGCAAAGATAGATATTAAAGTGATTTTTTTCATCACCAAGCTAGTACTCTTCTAATACTTCAGACTATAACTCCTAGCATGTAGAAACAGCCTGTCAATTATCTGGAGATCGACAGGATATAAAAGTCTAATTTACAATAAGTGGATACCTTAAACAAATACATAGAGGGCAGACAACAGGTTTGGGATGCAATGGAAAATGTTTTGTAATTCATCTAACTAAATCAGATTTTTCCCCCCTCCCATCCCACAGCGAATGGGCCACCTCTCTTATCATTCCTAGCTGAATTAATTAACAAAACAACATTTGTTTCTCGTGTCCATACAATCCATAGCTTCTTCACACACACACCCCACAAAACAAAGGCAACATTTGCTGAAGCCAGAAATGCTTGATTCAAGTTCTTCAATCTTTAAAAGAGGGCACTCGTATAAATTTAGCAAAGACAGTAATGTGTGACTCTGATATTACCCTGACCTCACTCCACCTTCAAAAGCAACTCAGCAATCTTAAACAGTAAAATTCAAACCAAAGGGGGAGAGAGAGAAAGAGAGAGAGAGCCCACTGCTGCTGCCAAACAGATAGATAGCCTATGCCTGAACTCAATTTACAAAACAGGGACATCACTGGATGTTGGCTACTTTAATAGTTTTCAAGTTTCTTTTCAGATTATACTTCCTACCATCAGCAAACTGCAGAGTGGAAGCAGAACTGAATTATGCTGACTGAGAAAGTGACCAGAGAGATGAACATAAAGGAAGCCAATTAACCCTTTCTCATTTTTTTAAAAAAAATAATAATTTAAAAATTCCCTTAATATACCCTTCCTCTGCCCCAATTTTTCATGCTTGCTCATAAATGCTCTTAGCATTTTGACTGTTCAGATCCGTGTTAGGCTGGGGTTCCTGCCACGTGTTGTTGTCAAGCTGTGGGCATTGTGATGCTGTCCCTTTTAAAAGTAATAGCACTTAGACTTATATACCGCTTCACAGTGCTTTATAGCCCTCTCTAAGCAGTTTTACAGAGTCAGCATATTTTCCCCAACAATCTGGGTCCTCGTTTTACTGACCTCGGAAGGATGGAAGGCTGAGTCAACCTTGAGCCTGGTGAGAATCTTATTATTCTACATGACAGGAGTGTAGGTTGTATACTGAAATGAGCCTTATCCCAACAAGATCGTGTGTGTGTATGTGTGTGGAAATACCTTTAGATGCCTGGCCTTCAAAGTGATCCTGGAACAATAACAAGTTGCAACAATATATGAATCTAGAAACGGAAGTAAACAGGATTGCTTTCAGTTTATTAGCTGGCAAGTCTCATTCAGAAGATGGCCAATGATGGCTGACACACAAAACCATGCTTCTGTTACATGCCAAGTGGCACATCACACAAGAAGCAGCAGGGAAGGGGAAGGGAGAAGCAGAGAGAGGTCTTCATCTTATGTAGCTGCCCTTGGGAAGACCAATAGGAGGGAATAAAACACAACTGTACCTGCAACATCTCTAGGGGACAAAAAGGTACCAGAGACCCACTAAATAGTCCCACCTTTCATACACACACACACACACACACACACACACACACACACACACAAGTAACAGCCAAGCAATAGAAGAACTTTTAGACATACCAACCAGAAAGTCCACATGAGCAATATGACATTTTCCCCTTTGTTGCTAGATCTCCTAAATTCAGCAGAGGGGGAACTATTGGAGAAAGCAGATAAGTTTCATAGCTGTAGAGAAGAATCACTTCTTCTACCCAACAGAGTCCTATCTTCTTGATGATGTTCGTCCATCGTGTTCGAAGAGGACCTTGACATCTAACGGGTTGTGGGCTGTCCAAGGTCTGTCCGCAGGTGACTGGTAAGGCCTATACGGGCATGGAATGTTCTGTCACATGTTGGGCAGACATGTGTGGGCACCGTTGTTGCAGCATTTGCAGCTCTAGAGTGCTCGCTTCTCTTGCACTACGATTGCTCTATCTTCTAGTGTTGCCTGGTTATCCAGCCTATCCTGCTGCACAACAAAGCTATTGTGAAGCTTGGAGGGGAAAGTCCTATATATGACACCTTGTTCTTCTGAAGAAAAGTTGGGATTATGTATCAAACAAACAACTAAATAAATGCTTTTAGGCCATAGATCTCAACACGTGACGTAGACAGAGCAGTTCCTCCCCTCTTTAAATGACAGTGTAACGTGAAAGAACAGACAATTATTCATGACACTTAAAGCAAGAAATGTTCCCTTCCGTGCTGTTGATGGCTTAGAGTCCAGCTTTTCAGTGATACCTCTTGTGATTGTCTCCCTTGCAGAGCATTTGGCCAGCAATTAGCAAAGTTCCATGTGAGAGGACAATAAAAGAAACCTTATTCTATCTGGAAAATAAGACATGGAGGTCAAATTGTAAGCAGATAATTTCCATGGCACACGGCTCAGCTAATTCTGCTCTCTCAGCTACCACTCACAACCATGTGGCTTTATCAGTAGAAATCTAAACTCTCAAGGACATCTACATAATGGGAACAGATTGGTTTGCAACAGCATCTTTAATCCCAAATCAAATAGCAGAATCAACACTTCAGAATGATGGCTTACTTCGACACATTTTTGTCAGACAATGTCACTTATAGCTGTCTATCATGTGTGGAGTTGGGGAGGAGGGGAAAGCAATGGGCTTCGAGGTATGACTCACACATTTCCTCTCAGAGTTGGTCCTTTTTCAGCTCCTCCACCCTCATTGATTATTCCATTCACTGACTTTGAAACAACATGCTAGATACAAACACCAAATAAGTAAACGGATCAATCCCACAGGTAGGAAAGTCCCATATAGAGTTAAAAATCCAAACTGACATCTCGGAATTCTCGGAATTGTTCAAAGGGCTGAGGAGACAATGTTGTACATTCACATACAGGAACCAATCAATATTATAAAATAGCAGGTTGTGTACGGTACAAAAAAACCCATCCTCAGCTATTCTTTTTCGAAGTGAGGCCTAAGCAAGAATAGCTTGCGTGTGTGATCCTGAAGAAGATTTCTGTAAAGGTTTTAAACTTCATAACTATTTTCTGAATGCAAAGTTAAAAAGTGTTTCCCTTACAACTGTTATTTATTTTATTTATTTATTTATTAATATTTCATGAATGCTACCCATTCTTGCATGCGCTAGGCAGCCGAAACTATAAATGTATAAAAACTAAATAGAGTTCTCTTCTTTCACCAAGTCTGAGGGGAACCAATCGTTTAAGAAGAAGAACCACTGCAAAACAATGGTACATGCATCAAAAAATGTCCCAGAAAGATGGGTCAGGACTGTGGTTGTCATGGCAGCCATCAACTGAAGAAAGATTACTTAAACTCCCCCAACTCTACCAGTTGGAGTAATTCCATCTTCATCTCAGCAATCAGGTTGAACAGACCTGGCAGGGATGCTGCTGTGCAGCATGGGGAGCACTACACATGCATTCTGCCCAACTGGCCTCTATGGCTGACATGCACAACAAGGCCTTGTGACCCCTATATTTGTGAAGTAACACCTCTTCACACCAACAGAGTCTTGCAGAGGACAACATTAACCCCACGTCCCAGCCCAAGGATCATAGGGGGATATCAAAAGTGAAAGCAAGGCAAATAAACTGAAAGGCAAATTAAACAGGCATTGTTTAGATATAGTTTCTGTTCTGGGGTCAGAAAAGTCAACGCATTTGAAAAGGGGTTGGGATTTGATTGTGTGGTCCTCGTTGCCATTTTTACCATTGGAACCATCCTCCATAGAAACCCGTAACAGAGTAACAAAATAACAGAGTTGGAAGGGACATTGGAGGTCTCCTAGTTCAATCCCCTGCTCAGACAGGAAACCTTTTACTATTTCAGACAAATGGTTGTCCCATCTCTTTTTAAAAGCCTCCAAGTTATGGAGCATCCACAACTTCTAGGGGGAAGCTGTTCTGCTGATTAATTGTTCTGTCAGGAAATTTCTCCTTAGTTTTAGATTGATTAGTTTCCATCTATCAGTGGAAAGCATGACCAGTGGGGATGAATGTGGGGGATTTGGATCAGCTAACCTGCATGCCAATGATTTTTCCCACCTAGAAAGAAAAAGAAGAAGAAGAAGAAGACAACTCCCCCCGTGCCAAAACCTTTAGCCAAATGAGCATCTACAGAAGCCTTCCTTGTAGCTATGACTTTTATGTACCAGCTGGAAAGAGAAATGCAAAACTAGAAGAGGTTCAGCAGGATAGCTGCTTAGAGCAGAGATGGCCATACAGCTCCCTCTAACCCAGGGGTGTCAAACACAAGGCCCGCAGGCCAGATCCGGCCCACAATGCAGTCAGATCTGGCCCAGGGGCTGTCCTGGAAAATGTCGTATCGCTTAGGCCTGGTTTACCCAATGCAAAGAGGAAACATTGGGCCAGCATGGCTTCGGCCTGGTCTACCCAATGCAAAGAGGAAACATGCCAGCAGTTTGGGGAATGACATCAAGCTGGCCACACCCACCCAGTTGGCCATGCCCACCCAGTCAGTTATGCCCAGTGAGTGGCGTCAAGCTGGCCACACCCACCCAGTTGGCCATG